>JAQGAD010000124.1:0-73271 GCA_034696625.1 Isotomurus palustris | reverse complement strand
GTCATATTTCAGCTGAACAAATTAAATTCCTCAAAATAACGAGCAAAAATTACATATTCTATTCATTAATATTATTAGACACTTCAAGATCCAAATACAATTGAATTTTTTCATATCATTCCGTTCCTATTCTTCCTATTCCTAGAAATGCTCTGATTGCAAATACTTGCTTATACTTAAATACACACGGAACAACAGAACAAAAGTGCCAGTTTTGCAAAATAATTATTCTGATTGTATTTTAACAAGACTTGGAAATTGGAACTTCATCTGACTGCAAGGAAAGAAAATTTTGTCTCACGAACTTAAAATGGCATTCGAGCACCTAGCAGGAACAGCGATGGAATGCTTAAGCGTGAGTACTAAGAATTAATTCATCACTTCATCAGCATATACTTCGTACGAGCCAAAGTCTGGTCAGTTTCTCAGTGTGTGAATAGCATGAAAGATGTTTTATAAGTTGCGAAAATATTTACTGTACAAAAATGTTCATTTAATTGCTGTTTTATTACAAATATTCTGAATTGATTGCACTCCTAAAAATGTATGCATCCTTGTATATCCATAAATCAAAATGTACAAACTTGTCATAAAATATGAGAATACAACAAAAAGAATCAGTTCTTACAGTTCATTTTTGTCAATTTTTAATGTATTCGAGAAAATAACTAAACTTTTATGGACGAGAAATTGAAAGTCGGTACTCTCGGCACAGTCCAGTATCACAGGTTGACAATATTGATGATTGTGTTGCACCATCTAAGAAATTGATGACTTTCTTCCCTTTCAGATACCGATCACCTTACGGAAAGAACCAGAAATTGACCACGAAGGAAGAGAAGTTCTTCGATGCGGGTTCAAAATCGGCGGAGGAATCGATCAAGACTGCCGACAGTCCCCTTACGGATACAGTGACAATGGAGTGTACGTGACAGAAGTAACAAGTGGTTCCCCAGCAGACAGAGCCGGCCTTAAAATCCACGACAAAGTTTTACAATGCAATGGTTACGACTTCACAATGGTTACACACAAAAAAGCCGTGGATTACATAAAGAAACATCCCACCCTGAATCTATTGATCGCACGTAAAGGGGTGACTTCCGCTTAAAGACACCAGCCAAATTCTCCGATATTTTGTAAAAAATGATACATCTGTACACGATACGTGATACATGCCATGCAACAACAAAGACAGCTACTTTAATCCCGACACTTCTTTAAAAACTCAGTACCACCTCACTCCAGTCAAGTTTATTCCAAACGTAACAAGTATTTTAATTCTATTATTCAATTTATATACATTAGTAGATTACAATGTATTTCTTAAAACAGAGAATACAAATAAAGTTCTTCGTAACCTATTTGTAACGGAAGAGTCATCCATTTCCTTCTGTGCGAATCCAGAAGAAGATTAAGCTGTTTCCGTTGTAAGTTCATCTGTTCATCCAGTAGATAATAATAGTAATTCCATATTTTCAGCTCCTGCCGTTACTGGTAGTACAACTCCAAATTCATCCCGTCATGAATTTCATCTAAACAACAAAAACAAAACTTGCATTAAAATTTGAAACTTCACAATGCCCATTAAGATAATATAATTTTAAGGAATTAAGAGCATCACTTACAGTCCTGTAGAGTAATATGGTCCTTGAAGATCGTGTACCACTTCTTCAGAACAATCTTATCGTAACGTGTCCCAGTTTGAGCAGCAATTAATTTTTTCAAGTCTCCAATTGTGTCATCTCCATTGCATTTCACCCTGACCTTCTTCCCCAGCCGATCGTTGCACGTAATTTCTATCATCCTCGATTTCTACAATTGAAGTTTAATTTCGTCTGAAGAATCTTCTATTTTTCCTTCCGCAACAAACCAAATATCTTCTTTCCCAGCAGTTCCAGCGTTGAAAGACTAGTTTCAGAAATGACTATTCAAGAAAATTCAATTAAAATTGGAAATCGAAACTAAATATAGAAAGACAACCCTCGTCCAATTTCGAGAAACACAATTTATTTCTAGAAAACTGACGTTATTATTATTTTGTTATTGATATCGTTTGGCACGAAGTTTAAAAATTGGCGCACTTGGGTTCGACCAATGAGGAAGAGTCTTGTGCAGGCGGGCAGTCACCCATTCCGTACTCTTTCGAGTTAACATTGGAGAGACGGGTGGGCATGGTGAGCCACACCGTGCGCAGGTTGTGGATGAGCCAGGCGTGTCTCGCCTTGCGCTATGACGTCGGCTGTGCAGCCATTGTTGGTTTCTGGTCTGGGGTCTCGTTCTTTCTTTTCGCAGCCATCTTCAACACCAGACGTCCTAGATTCACTCTGTGAGTTTAATATATTTTAACTGGACGCTTTCGACTTTCGACTTCCCTTGTCAACGTTCTCACGTGTGGACGATGTCGTACAGAGACCATCGGTATGTATTTAAAGTTCTCAGTGGTGCAGCTTCGACATTAGGAGGACTGGAGAGATTTACCCTGTCGAAAGGACGACGGTGGCGCCTTCCGCCAGTCGTTGTCTTACAGGGCACTCCACTGGTCCTTCCCCAGTGTGCACAGCTGCACCTTCCAACCGCGTTGCCTGCTACCATCAAGTGCACCCCTCCGAGGGTGTTCTATTGGTAAGCAGACTCAACTTTTGTTGTAGATGTAATTCTCTACTACCTCGTGGATCTACTACTACTACTACTACTCTATCGCTAATCGCTAGCTATAGCTCTGAATTACATCGACAACAATTTTTGAGTGGACAACGCGCTACAGGTACATTTTCTTATACGTTTATTTCAGTAGTGACAGAAGCAGCGGTGGGGGCGCTAGTGCTGGTGGTGGTGGTGGGGGTTATGGTGGACGTGGGTCAGGGGACCGAAGAGGTGGCGGCGGTGGTTATTCGTCTTCTTCTTCCTCTAGTCGTGGAGGAGGTGGCTATGGCGGCGGCGGTCGTGGAGGCGGTGGAGGAATGGGGGGTGCGTACGGAGGAGGACCTAGACGAGACCAAAATAAGGCGGGCGAGAACCTCAGGAAGCCTCGCTGGGAAACCGAACGGCTCCAACCTTTTGAGAAGAATTTTTATGTTCCTTCACCTGCTGTGGTTAATAGGTAGGTTAAAATACCTTATTTTTGTTAATTGAGTCATTTTACATGGTGTCGAATTTCGACCGTGAGAGTCGACTGAAGTCTTCCTGGTTGCTAATTTCTCAATGGTTAATTAATTTGCAGAACACCACAGGAGGTACAACAATTCCTGGTGAACAACCAGGTGACTATGAAGGGACGCGACGTCCCGAGTCCGATTTTGTATTTCGAGGAAGGATGTGTCCCAGACGCTTTAATGGCGACCATTCGACGACAAGGATTCGACAAGCCCACTATGATTCAATCTGTGGGATGGCCCATTGCTCTGAGCGGTCGAGACATGGTTGGCATCGCCCAAACTGGAAGTGGCAAGACACTTGCGTATACGTTACCAGCTATTATCCACATCAGCAATCAACCTCGTTTGGAGCGTGGAGATGGCCCAATCGCTCTTGTGTTGGCACCTACCAGGGAGTTGGCCCAGCAAATCCAGCAAGTATCTATTGAGTTCGGGAATCCATCAAGAGTGAGGAGCACGTGTGTGTTTGGAGGAGCACCGAAAGGAGGACAAGCCAGGGATTTGGAGAAAGGAGTTGAGATGCTGGTCGCAACACCGGGAAGGCTTATCGACTTCTTGGAATCTGGGAAGACCAACTTGAAGAGATGCACGTATTTGGTGCTTGATGAAGCTGATCGTATGTTGGACATGGGGTTCGAACCTCAGATCAGGAAGATCGTGGAGCAAGTTCGGGTAAGAATTCATGTTACGTAATTAAAAAATGGCGTGCGCACGTTGTCCTCCTATCTTGGCATGTATTCACTTAATCATAGTGAGTCATGAGTGCTTTTAGGAGGTACAGTAATTAGAGAGAGTGGTATTATGCCTTCGGTGTCTTTTCATTGCTCCAAGATTTGATTCCATCCTCAAAATACCAGACAATTAAATAAAGCCAGGCTATCACAAGTATTGTAGTGTATCAATAACCGTTGATGTTCTGTAAATTAATCGAATTTTTTCGTTCATGTATTTGCAGCCGGATAGACAAACTTTGATGTGGTCCGCTACTTGGCCAAAGGAAGTTCGAGCATTGGCCGAAGATTTCCTGAAGGACTACATTCAGATAAACGTTGGATCTCAAACTCTTTCCGCAAATCACAATATTCTGCAGATTATTGACGTGTGTCAAGAACATGAAAAGGAAAACAAGCTGCGTTTGCTTGTTGACGAAATTGGATTGGAGAAAGAAAACAAAACTATAGTTTTCGTTGAGACGAAAAAGAAGGTCGACGAGATTACCAGAACAATGCGAAAGAACGGCTGGCCTGCAATGTGCATTCATGGAGATAAATCTCAAGGTGAACGTGACTGGGTGTTGCAAGAATTCCGGTCAGGACGAGCACCGATTCTTGTAGCAACAGATGTTGCAGCTAGAGGACTTGATGTCGAAGACGTGAAGTTCGTGATCAACTACGACTATCCAAATGGAACAGAAGATTACGTTCACAGAATTGGGCGAACCGGACGGTCCCAGAAAACTGGAACCGCGTATACTTTCTTTACGCCCAACAATGCTAAACAGGCTAAGGATTTGGTCGACGTTCTAAAGGAAGCTAACCAGGTGGTCAATCCAAAGCTGTTTGAATTGATGGAAAGCTCCAGGGGCTATGGTGGTGGCGGCAGAAACGGATTCAGAAACCAAAGTCGTTGGCGTCAAGTAGGAGGTGGAGGCGGATCGCGATACGGCGGTGGCGGAGGTTATGGAGGGGCATATGAATATTAATGAAAGATTATGTAGTTAGTAGTTGACAAGTATTCAGAAATTCCAATCTTAATAAGATTTTCTCTATAGAATAATATTGTCATCATTAAACGTGTGATTACGGTACACATTGTCTGGTCTCGTTTGCTTCTGGGGATGGATACTACATTCATCATTCATACACAGTTAATCTCGTAGCGTAGTAAGTAATTAACTTAACAACTGTTGGCGGCGATTTGTTTGTATTCTTTTTATTTTATTGATAAATATACAATGCGAACGTACTGTATAACTGTATTCTCCCTATTCTGGTAATAAAACGAATATCCTTTCATCAATTGAATGTTAAAATCTTAATGTGCTTGGTAGTGGCGTTTATTGTTCATACTTTATTGATATATAAAGTTATTGATTCATCGATAATCATAAAGTCATAATAGCTATTATGGTCGGTCTAATGGAGGCCAAGAATTCTTTACTTTACAATGGAATTCCTCAGGCAGCCATTCAAGGTACTCGTCCAAAAGGAATGACGGTTCAGCTCCTCCCCATTTCTTTTGGAGATGTTCTTTCCGATGAATGCCATTATCCGTTAAGACTTTCAGGAAACTCTGAGTTCGAGGTTGCAGCTTAGCCCACGGTTTGGTCATAGTTACAGGTAAAGACAAGAGATGCTGAGTCCACCGCTTCAGAACCGGAAAGACTAATCCTTCCAACAAAAACTGCGCGAAGAGCTTGAACTTTTGTAATCGAAGAGGATATTCAGTTTGGGCGATCGGAAGTTCCCAACCTTGTCTTCCATATGACACCTTCTGATGACACTTAACTAGTCCTCCCTGCGTATCATAAAACGAAGGTGGTTGCGTAAGAATTTGGTCCAATCTGCACAGCGATTCACAGAATACAGGAATCCACTGAGGTTCGATTGCAGTAACACCCCGTAGATACAGTTTTCCAGTCGACTCAAATACTTCTTGATACACAATCCAATCTGGGTCATTGTCGTACAGCACCGAACCGTTATGAATGTATACTAAGTCTTCCAATTCTCCACATCTGAAATAATACAAGTGAAAACACAATCAGTATTTTAGTCTTATGTGAGCAGGCTGCAATTGGTTGAAAATAAGACAAATCATGGGTTCTCACCTGTATGCATGCTTGAAGTCCTTATCTAATGAATTGCCATCTCCTGAGTCTTGTGCTTTCCTAGCAATTCTGTCAGGCAGTCCGGAAAGAAGAAGTTGGCGAAGTAATATGGTATCTTCGTCCGAAGGAGGTTTCATTTGAGGATCTAGAGGAATTTCTTCATCTCCTGAAGTCGCAAGACTGTTGACTTCAGTCGTCAACTGCTTGCGAAGTTTCCGTATCTCCATCATTGCTTTGTGCCTCAGGCCAGATCTCAGGCAGAACTCTTCCGTTCCTCCTGAGTACTCAAAGGCTCCAACAGCTTTCAAAGCAACCATTGCATCACCTACACAGGTCAAACCGGTAAAATATTTTCAAAAATCAGCTTAATAAATTACTTAACTACAGATACAGGCTAAAAAAAGAAAATGGGTATTATTACCGAGAAGAAACGAGGACCCTGAGCCTGCCCATTGTCGTTTAATTGCTTTCCATTTTTTCCTATGCTCAGACGAGTTGGCTTCCCATGCGGATTCAATGAAGATTTCCTGAAAGTATTAAGAAGTTTTACTTCGATAACTTTACACACACAGCAGCAGCAGCATTTCGATTTTATCTCATAATACTACAAATTAAAGTCCGCATGTTCATAATATGAATGTTTCTCTTACCTGTACGGATAACGCTGAGACAAGAGCGATCACAAAAGATACAAGATTAGTGCTAAAACTCAAGGCTAGCATTTTTGCAAAGCGAGGTCCTAAAGGAAACCGAGCCATTGTTTTTCCAAGTTCAGATATAGATAGGGACGAGGTTGCAGGGCTAGTAGATGCAACCTTTTCCGCAGAAGATTCTTCCAATGCACCAAGAGCTTTTAGGATATTTTCTGCATTTTTTAGCTGGACATCTCCCGGATGACTAGGAAATGGAAAATTCGAAACTCTCTCGATACTCATGGACTTCATGAGAAGCATCATATCGTCCACAGGTCTGACTTGGATTTCAGGAGTTGAGTACTTATCAAACTCCGAGTCAAACACTGCTGACGAAAACAGACGATAGCAATGGCCAGGACCAACACGTCCTGCACGCCCGGCTCTTTGTTCAGCTGAAGCCTTGGATTCCCACTGGACACTGAACTGTTGCACACCAGTCAGCTTGTCCCACACCTTTTGCTTCACCTTTCCACAGTCCACAACATACCTAATTGATGGTATAGTCAGAGATGTTTCCGCAACATTAGTGGAGATCACACAAAGTCTTGTTCCTTCTGGTGGTGACTCAAAAATCTGACAAATTATAAAATAAACAATTAATTAATAGTAACACTGGGTATAGTGATTACACTCATTACACTATTTTTTTAAGTTTGACAGTATTTTACGATTAAACTTACTTTTTGCTGTTCAGATGTTGGGAGCATGGAATATAATGGAAGAATATGAAGAGGAGTCTCAGGAGTCTCATCATCATTAATGTCCCACCCACCAGCACTGGATAAAAGCATCTCATCATCGTCATCACTTCCGTCCAGTAAGTCTTCATCTTCGCCTTCAGCTGATGCAAGTGGAGCTGATGCATCTAGTTTGGATAGGTCGAATGTTCTAAGGTCAGGTTTTGACGATGAACTTCTTTTATCAGCAGTAATTCTATGTTTCGAAGCGTTAAGTTTTTTTCTTCCCGTATCTGTTGCTCGCTTGTTGTACAGCCCTGAAAGTTGCTTGACCAAAGTCCGGACTTCCTGCTGTCCAGTCACAAACACGAGAATGCCTCCCAGGGGAAGCTTTCTGTGAATCTGTAGTACTTTTTTAAACGCAGCAAGAACATAATTTTCTGGTGTGATGCGAGAAAAATGGATTTGCACTGGAAACTGTCTGGCTGGTACATGAATTAAAGTTGGACGAGTTTTAAACAAACGGGAGTTCTCAACGAAGTCTTCTATTCTTAATGTTGCTGACATTATAATAAGCTTCAATGGGTCCTTCCTTTTTGCCCTGACAAGGACACATCGAGATAAAAGGCCAATTAGAATGTCCGTGTACAACGATCGCTCGTGAGCTTCATCAATACAAATTGCAGAGTAGTTTGATAGTAGAAAATCTTTCTCCATTTCCTTCAGAAGAACTCCGTCTGTCATGAACTTGATTTTTGTAGATTTAGACGTATTTCCTTCGTATCGAATTTGATACGAAACTTCTTTGGAACTGAGATTAAGTTCCACTCCAACCCGATGCGACATTGAAATCGCTGCCACCCTCCGGGGTTCCGTGATTCCTAAATAATTTCAAATAATTAATTGTAAATCATAGCTTCAAAACTTAAGTAATTAAAGCACTCATTATTCCTGCACGAAAACAGTACACAATTTACCTATCATTCTGCCTTGGAGGGTGTAACCAGCCTCATACAAAAACTGGGGAATCTGTGTAGTCTTTCCACTTCCTGTCTCACCAGCTACAACAGTCACAGCGTTGTCTGTAATGGACTCCATAATAACTTGCTCTTCAGCCAAAATAGGAAGTTTATTCCGCTTATCTTGAATCTCCTTCTTCCTATCCACCGTCACGAAAGCCTTAGGCTTCGGCTTCACAGTTACTTTAGGTTTACTAATAGTCTTTTTATCTGACGCACCACTCAGTTTGGATTGCGACTTTTCAGGTTCCTTAGACTTCACAGCAGTAGCATCTGCTTCAGTAATGCCACCCTCCTCAAAGGAAGACTCCATTACTTCTTCTTCTTCATTATCTTCCTCTTCAATTTCAGGATTCGGCTCCTCGATTTTAACCTCCACGTCATTTTCACCTTCAGACATCGCAGAATCTTCTGATGACGACGAATCCTCTTCTTCCTCAAAACCAAGGACTTTGGGATCCTTCTTAACATCTTTCTTATTGAGAGATGATACGAACCTTCTGCTCCAACTTCTGAATCGCAGTGGCTTCTGTTTATTTCCTGCCGACACCTGCTGTTCATCATTCTGCTGCTTTCTTTCCTCAATTCCAGCAAGCGTCTGGAGAATGGCGTTTGCCGTTGAGCGTCTAGTTCCTTCCGTCTGAACTTTGACGAGTGGTGTCAACGCATCCAGCGTATGTGCTGGTAGCTGGTGCTTCTGCAATTCGCTTAGAATGTCAGCTCGGCCGCGTTTCTTCTCTCTTCTGGCGACAATCGCTTCTAATCGCAGCTTTTGCTTCCTACTCAGCAGCTTCCCAGGCCCTCGTCCTCCTCCGTCAACAGAAGTTGTCTTCACCTTCCTCTTTTTTGAAGGCAACGCTAGGGCATTACATTCGTCATACTTCCCTTTGAGAATCTCTGCATCTTCCACCACGATCTTTAATGACGCAAAAATTCAATCCCATTGTTAATATTCAATTTTTGAAACCATATCCCTCGTTCCCCACCACATCGTGTCATTAATGTACTTCGCTATTTCAAAGGATCATGATCGTGACAATCATGAACGAAAGGATAAACAATAAAAAACTGTTTATTGAACGTTATTAGTACCTGTTTTGTTGCAGAATCGTCAATGCTTACTGTCTTCTTCTGTCGCGCTTTCTTATTGAAGGCATGATTTCCTTTTGCCATTTGAACACGATTACAACTACAGTTGAAAATCTCGAATACGGCTAGTCTTTGAAATACAAAGGAGCTTTATAGGAAAGGTGTAATTATTTTATTGGTTTTCAATAATAATATTTATTGTAGCATTGAGCCCACAGAACTATATCATCAGACATTGAATTGAGCCATTAGCACGTAAAACAGCATGAATACATGTGCTCACATTTAAGTGCGAGTAAACCCGCTGCTGGAAATCACTCGGGGTGTTCAACTACACCTGATTTCAGTTCCTTTCCCACAGCCGACTTCCCAAAAAATGATTCCTGCCATGCAAATTCTACTTTCAAATTTCAAATTCAATACGAAACATTTGGTTACCTATCATGAATGCCAATTAACTTTCGATTCAGCATTGCAGTACAGATATTTTTAAAAAGAAAGGAATTTATTTGTTAAAAGGTTTTCAAATTCAAAATTCATTATGATCTACAATTTACAACAATACAACATTTTATGAATATTATGACACGGATGTTTTCATAAGATTTTAGAAATAAAATAAACATAATTTTTCAGTTCGATGCACAAGGAACCACTAAACCGTAGCAAACATTCGACCTATTTACATGGGGTAAATCGTTAACGACTGAAAGCCAACTTTTTGCACGCTGCAGAAGTAAAAGTTCCTGGAAAAACTGCAACAGGAAGGTTCTCCACAGGAGAATGGATTCTTATTTGTCGAAGATGAGTGTCCCTGCCATTCTGATGATTGCTGAGAACAGCTAACTGAATCATAAATGTTCTAATTGGTCGATCTCGGATGTCTTTTAGAAATATTTGGACCCAACCGCTTGGCTCATTGAACTCAACCACTTCGATTTCTTGGAGATCATTAAAATGCGTTCCACACCGGATGGAAATCTTCGACGGAGTGTAACTCTCGTCCAATTTGAAATCGGTGTAAACACAAACATCTCTAATTGTCATCTTCCTCCGAAACTGGATGTTCACAAGGTGTGGAAGTTGTCCATCTGACTGCCAATAGTTTTCTAGCGATCGATCTCTCAGCTGGTCCACTCCATAACCTGGCTTACACGATGACAATGACCATATCGCCTGACACCCAACTTCTCGGATAAGACCAGATCTCTCGTCTCCCAGTGGATCAACATCATCTCCCGTCCGGTATCTTCCATTGTTAACAGCTATTGGAGGAGCTGATGCACTCTCATCGTCCACTGGGCCCGTTGTATTAATTATTTCGTTTGTGACTGACATCTTAGAGCAACTTAACTCTTAACTGGCAACAGAACTGGTCTTCACTGTACGCTGGTAGTCTTGTTCTTTTAAATAACAGTGCAGATTGTAGTGACGTGTCGACCTGGAATCATCGCCAACCCCAATGTTCTCGGCTCCCCAGAATTTTCTTTCGAGTACTCCACCGCAGATCCAATGATAAGGTTAGCGTCCTTATCAATACACAAAAATTGGCCAAGAAGAATCCTCCCGTCAGTTAGTCGCACTTCAAGCGTCTTATTCAGTAGCGATCGTAAATACGCTCTACCATCAGAAGGACCTCCAGCATTCCCAGGTGGACTTGTCTCTGTCTTCACTCTTGTTTCTGCCATGCCACATTAGAAAGACATCCCTTCCAGTCAAGATACTCCAATCTAGGAAGTAGAAACAAAAGTTTAATTTAATCTAAAATCAACGCTTGGTTGATTGACAAATACAAACACGTTCACGAATATATTTAACTACCTCTTTCAGTTTCAGTATTTCTACAAGGGACGTACAATCTTGTTAACTACCCTCTAATCTGCTTCGACTTCGGAGAAAAATTAAATTTCAAAGTAATTTTAAAAACGAAAATGATCCATCGACCTTCTTAGATTTTGATTTATTATTGTGGCGATTGGAATTGGAAGTTGAGTGGATGAAAATCATGTTCCCGCTTGCACATCCACCCGGCAGGCTTTCCTTCAAACACGCAAATTGGCAGCGTAAACAAAGGTCAGGCAAACAGCGACACAGTGACTTCTGCACTTGACATCTTGAATTCTCAACAATACTGCACGGCATTGTTAAGAACTGACAACGAGAATCAGTAAGGAATTTAATTGCATACCTCCCTGAGTGGTTATCGTCGCCTGATTATCATTTGAAAATCCCAAATGTCTGAAATTGATTCATGAAGTTGAAATGTTATATAGAGATGTTTTCGAAAACTGGATTTTATTTTTGTTGTCTTTAGTGGCTGGAGTGGGAATGTTAAGTCACCAAAGTCGGTGCCGCGGGGCGTTCCTTGGACATCTGATTGGGGACTGCCTCGGATCCCCGTTCGAAGGACTTCCAGCTGTGACACACGTACACTTGAACAAATACTTTTCTCAACTCCTTGATCCGAAATTGAAAGGTAGCCGAGTGAGATTATTAAAGTCTGTTTAATTTAATAGCGATGATTTACTTATACTAATAAAAATTGAATAATTAGTACCATTTAAACCATACACGGGAGACACAGCCATGATGAAGTCTACTGCGCGGTCCTTGATTTCATGTAGGACGTATGACCCTCAAGACATGGCCCTTACGTAAGTGTGAAGATATTATATAGTTTGAAGTTTTTTTAATTATTTGTTCATACTAGTTCATACTTAAAAAGCTTGGTTGCGTGAGACAGTCAATTGAAATTTTGTAAATCCAGGATAGCTAAGGAATACTTTAAGGACCCTAAGCGGATATACGGCCGTGGTGTTAGTGAAGTATTTATGAAACTCCGGTTATCTGGATTTGATGATCCGTACGGTCCAGCTAAAGGTATGTATCAAGGCGTAGGATCATTTGGAAATGCTGCAGCAATGCGAGTTCTTCCTGTGCCCTTCTTCTTTCCCACGCTGCAGCAAGTCATAGACACTGCAATATCTTCATCAAAACTCACCCATACTCACAGGATTGGATACATGGGGGCAGTACTTCATGCTTGCGCAATTTATCAAATCATGAACTCTCAAAATAGTCAAGAACTAGTGCCTAAAGATTTCCTCAAGTCCTTAGCTAATACCATCAGTGAAGTAGAGAAAACTCAGACTGATGATGAATTTAGTTCACCTCCTAAAAATGCAAAAATGAATACGTCGTTTGTTAAGAAGCTTGAAGACATTGAGAGGCTCTTGGATAAACAAATTCCCGGTGGTGCACTGGTAAATGTCGAGGACGTTGTTACATCACTAGGACCAGCAGTTTCAGCTTTAGGTTCAGTTTCCACTGCAATTTATTGCTTTCTTGCTGCGCAACAGGAAATTGCAGAAATTGAGGTAATTAAGTGATTGATTTTGTCATTGAAAATAAGATTATGCCGTTGTACCGTCTATTTCTAAAAACACATCATTTCTTAGAGCCCTAGCGTTCTCATTCGATGTCTTCACCTGGCGTTTTCCTTTGGATGGAACACAGACACGCTAGGATGCATATCAGGGGCTTTGGTTGGAGCTCAAAGGGGTGAGACGTCTATCCCTGCTGTTTTGCGAGCAAAATGTGAAGCACATGCAGAAATCGAAAAGTTGGCAGACGAAGTTACTTCGGCTTATGAATCCGATCCCAAAATTGTCACAAGCGAAAAGGCTCAACATTCTTAAAGGGCTATTTTTACGTGATTTAGTCAGCATTTTTAGCCAGTCAAAAACTTTACGCAATAAGAATAAAGACGTATATCCATTCTGAAGTAAATTCTGGTGCTACCAGCTAATTATTAATACTACGTGGCTTATGTCTGCGTATTTGCGGTAGGTATGCATTTTTGTAACCTACAGTGTCCAGGTTGGCATTTATCCAGCGGATTGTACCAAATAACGTTCTTTGGGGCTCACGTTACCCTCTTTCTCCTTAATTGGATGATATAGAACTTCAAAAATTATTATAAAAGAAAATTTATCCTCAACTTTGACACACGATGACCAACAATTTAAAGACCGATTATGACACCTACGTTTGTGTAATAAAATCAAGTTCAGGGTATTTGGTTTTAGTTTGGAGGAGATGCCCTAGCTGATTGTTACCGGCAGTGGCAGTGGGAGTACTCCCACTGCCAGCTCATTTGGCATTTTTTTAAGATGTGGGTTACGGCTATGGATTTTATTACAGAAAATGTCTACGAATGACGCAAAAATTTTATTACGACAAGTCATGTTTGGCTTGCGTTCTTGTAAATCGAACCGGTTAATAACGCAATTTGTTATAAAAAATATACCAAGGATATGCCGTCTGGAAAAACTTCTCGTGCTCTTTCATTGAGCCAATGTACAGATGACAGAAAGTTAAACGTCTTTAAAATTCCAACGGCAAAAAATCAGCTTCTCATGGTCTGCAATTCAGTTCCATCTATGCAATCAAAATGAGTTTTCCAATTATTCAGCTCAGGCGTGAACTATGACCTTATGTATAACTTAACCTGACTGACTTATCAGTACAAGGTTGCAGCAAAAGCCTTGAGTGAGTCCACAGACAATCTATAAAACGACAATGTTTAAAAATTCTATTTTAGTACACACTCTCATCTACTCACATAACATTTTACACATACCACAGAAAAAGTCCTCACCTCAAGTCATCCCCTTCTTCATCTTCTTCATTCTTGTTTTTCCATTTCATACCCCGCATTCTGTGACTGTTTTGACCTGAGCCGATTTGGAAATCATCATCACTTAAAATGGAGTATGGTTCCAGGTCTGAATCAGTAACATCTTCTCCATCTTTTCCATCCGATTTTATTTGGGCAGGCTCCACTTCTGAAACTTTCTGCTCAATTTCCGAACTCTCCTCTCTCTCAACATCTAGGTTTGTGCTATCGCTTGACCAACTAGATGCGTGTGCACTACTTAATACGCTTTCACCATTTGATACGCTTTCACCGCTTAATACGCTTTCACCACTCCCAAGTGCCCGGCTATTTTCGTTAGCCGTGTGTGTTTCAATAAAGAGTGGCTGTGTTTCTGCATTAGCGAATCTATTACTACTGCTACTACTACTACTGCTACTACTAGTAAAACTACTACTACTACTGCTCATACTATTACTACTGTATGCTGCAATCTTTCCTTGCGTTTCACCTTCAATAGTACCGTTTCCTCTGACTTGCGTGCTAGAAAACGCCGCAGTGTGGGCACTTAGGCTCGAACCTGAACTCTTGTCATGCGATCCTGTTCCTGGCTTAGTAATTTTAGTTTGTGTAGAGGTGTAATAGCTAACAGGTTTACCCCCATGAGGTAATTCATGGTTAATTATGTAAAATGTTTTCACATGTGAAGAAGTTTCAATCTTTCCTTCAGTATCACCATCCTTGGTACTGTTTTCTCTGAGCTGTGTGTTTGAAAACGTAGCACTGTCACTATTTTGTTTCAAGCCTGCGATTTTGCTAGTCGATCCTGTTACTGACTTAGTTACCTTATTTGGTGGAGAAGCTTCTTCACCAACAGGTTTTCCTCCAGGAGTCAATTTAAGGGAATCTGAAGGAGACATTCCCTGATTCGTATCAGTTGGAAACTTTTCTAGCGTTTCACCTTCTTTTGTACCTTTCCCTTTTAACTGATTGTTAAAAATCGTCGCACTTGAAGTAGCTAGACCCCAGCCTGTAGCTTTGGCAGACGATCCTGTTCCTTGTTTGGCAGCTGAAGTTTGCGCAGAAATTTTTTCAACAAAAAGTTTCTCGCCAGGAGTCCATTGATGGAAATATGAATGAAATGTTTCCTGATCCGAATGTACCTTGGCAGACGATTCTGTCTCTTGATTCTGAATCGTAGATTGATTTTTACTTACAGCTTTCTCTCCATGAGTCATTTGGTGGGATTTTAAAGAAGTTATTCCATGATTGGTATCAGTTAAAACTTTCCCTTGCATTTGTCCTCCTTTGGTACCTTTCTCTTTTAAGTGATTGTTAGAAATCGTCGCACTGTCAGAAGCCACACCCTTGGCAGACGGTTTTGTTCCTTGTTTGGTTATCTCATTTTTTGGAGAAGCTTTTTCACCAAAAAGTTGGTCTCCAGAAGTCAAATGTTGCAAACTTGTAGGAGATATTCCCTGATTAGTGTCATTGTGTAGTCTTCTTTG
Source organism: Isotomurus palustris (assembly GCA_034696625.1). Classification (NCBI taxonomy): domain Eukaryota; kingdom Metazoa; phylum Arthropoda; class Collembola; order Entomobryomorpha; family Isotomidae; genus Isotomurus; species Isotomurus palustris. Next base: position 57,641 of record JAQGAD010000124.1, on the reverse strand, counting down.
AGTCGCACCTTCTTTGGTAGCTTTCCTTATTAATTCATCGTTAGAAATCGTCGCACTGGAAGTAGCGAGACCCCAGGCAGCAACTTTGGCAGGTGATTCTGTCTCTAGTTTGTGACTCGCAGTTTGCTTATCGCCAACAGGTTTCTCTCCAGGAGTCAACTGGTGGGATTTTGAAGAAGATATTCCTTGATTTGTATCTGTGTGAAGTTTTCCTTGCGTTTCACCTCTTTTGGTAGCTTTCCCTCTTGATTGATTGTTAGAAATCGCCGCACTGGAAGAAGCTACACCCCAGCCTGTAGCTTTGGCAGACGATTCTGTTCCTTGTTTGGCAGCTGAAGTTTGCGCAGAAATTTTTTCAACAAAAAGTTTCTCTCCAGGAGTCCATTGGTGAAAACTTGAATGAAATGTTCCCTGATTCGTATCAGTTTGAAACTTTCCTTGCGTTTCACCTTCTTTGGTACCTTTCGTTTTTAGTTGATTGTTAAAAATCGTCGCACTTGAAGTAGCTAGACCCCAGCCTGCAACATTGGCAGACGATCCTGTCTCTTGTTTGTGACTTGTAGTTTGCTTTTCACCAATAGGTTTCTCGGAAGGATTCAACTCGTGGGATTTTGAAGAAGTTATTCCCTGATTTGTATCTGTGTTAAGTTTTCCTGGCGTTTCACCTATTTTGATAGCTTTCCCTCTTGATTGATTGTTAGAAATGACCGCACTGGAAGTAGCTAGACCCCAGCTTGTAACTTTGGCAGGCGATTCTGTCTCTTGTTTGTGAATCGAAGTTTGCTTTTCTCCAATAAGTTTCTCGGCAGGAGTCAATTGGTGAGATTTTGAAGAAGATATTCCATGATTGCCATCAGTGTGAAGGTTTCCTTGAGTCGCACCTTCTTTGATACCTTTTCCTTTGGGGTGCAAGTTGGAAATCGTCGTACTGTCACTAGTAAGACCCCAGCTGGCAACTTTGTCAGACGATTCTGTATCTTGTTTGTGACTCGTAGTTTGCTTTTCACCAATAGGTTTCACGACAGGATTCAATTGTTGTGAACTTGTAGGAGATTTTCCCCGACTGGTTCCATTTTGAACTTTTCCTTGCGTTTCATCTACTTTCCCTTTCCGTCTTAATTTATTGTTAGAAATCGCCGCACTGGAAGAAGCTACACCCCAGCCTGTAGCTTTGGCAGACGATTCTGTTCCTTGTTTGGTTATCACATTTTTCGGGGAAGCTTTTTCGCCAAAAAGTTGGTCTCCAGAAGTAAAAGGTTTCGAAATTGCAGGAGATATTCCCTGATTGGTTCCATTTTGAACTTTTCCTTGCGTTTCACCTACTTTTCCTTTCCGTCTTAATTGACTGTTAGAAATCGTCGCACTGTCACTAGCAAGACCAAAGCCTGCAACTTTGGCCAATGATTCGGTTTCTTGTCTAGTTACCGTAAATTGCGGAGGATCTTTTTTAACAATCGGTTTTTCTTCAGAAGTCAATTGTTGGGAATTTATTGGAGATATTCCCAACTTGGTATCAGTTTCAACCTTTCCTTGGGTTTGTCCTTCTTCGGCACCTTTTCCTTTAAGCTGCATGTTTGAAAACGTCGTACTTTCTGTATCTAGATTCGAGCCGTTTCGTTTATCAACCGATTCGGTTTCTGGCAATTGCTGCGAAGTTGTTGCAGATGTTACCAGATTGCGATAAGATGCAACCTTTCCATGCGGGTCACCTTCACCTTTTCCACTGAATTGCGAGCTAGAAAATGACGCACTGTCAATTGCCAGATTCGAACCTGTGTTCTTGCCAAACTGTTCGGTTTCCGGCTCTGTTATCTCAGTTGGCAAATCAGTTGTGTCACCAACAGGAGTCAATTCTTGAGGGTATCCTTGTTGGGAACCTGTGAATTGTAAAATGAAATTAGATTCTGCTGTAATCTTTCCCGAAGATAATTTTCGAGTAGTGAGGAGATCAAAATTTTTGCTTTTTTATAGTACCAGTAGGATATTTAGGGACTGTAATGGGTCCTTGTTTGTTCTCATGAGTGTTAGCCTCGAAATTTTGGGGTTTGGATGTCATTGCCCATGAATCAAATGAAGGTTGAGGCAGAGCACCTGCTTCGAAATTATTAGTTGTTTTCCTGTGTTTTGGATTGCTTGTATATTGATAATTTTCCATATCTGCTCCATTTTCCTTAAGGAATACAATTATACAGTTGAAATATTGATGTTATGTTGCATTTTTATATTTTAAGGGAACTTCCGGGTTTCGCGTCTTGTTACTGCTAATGATGTAGGAGGAAATAAAATACGTGCAACGTGTGTGTGGAGAAATGGAGAGCATCAGTGAAAGCTGGTATGTTTTTCAGAAAAAATTGGAGCATTGTTACTAAATGTATATAAGTAAATTTTCGAATTTGCGTGCATAAACAGCAATTCTGGATCGTGAGGTACCCGTTTGCGGTTACTTTAGAATAATAGGACACTGCTTTTTAGTATACCAGAAGGAAATTTGTGCAAATAATCAGGGGCAGTAAAAGCGTAATTATGTTGTTTCTTGAGTTTATAGTAATTAATTTTTCTTTTTTCTTTTGTATTTCTGATAGAAATTATTCTTTTCAAAGTATGCATCATGTTGAATGCCTTACTTAGATGTATTACAATATCCTTAATTGTCTGCCACTTATTGTATACTGCTACACTTTACAAATTAGCTTGGAATAATAAGTGAACACCTTATCACCTTACTTCAATAAATTGGTCCACGTCCGCGATCAAGATCCAGTTAGGTTCGGGAAGCCTAGTCGCACAAGGTTGACCGAGTGGGTACAACATGAATAATATTATTAGCGTAGCTGTCCATGTAAAGAACATCTTCGGTCCTCCCATGCTTCCCATGCGAACCGCCTAGGCATATCGTTTGGCGTCATCAATTCCTCGTTAAACAATTCAAAGCGTTAAGTATATTATGTATGAATGAACTGAAGGAAAAGAACTGGTTGTGTTGCAATGATTAACATTAAAAAGTCATTGAAGGTTAATGTGTCTTTTGTTAAGTTTTATTTCATGTAGTGTATATAACCTCAAGAAATTGATACAAATATGCAACAAATACTTGAAGCTTTGTGGCATTGTATTTAAGGTACACGATTCCATGACCTCTAGAATATGATAATATATTTCGACCAAGCTAAAAACTCAGGAGAAATCTCGTGGAATAGCTTTGTATTCCACAGGCAACAGTAAAGACAACAAGACATGAGTGAGAGATCTGCTTGAGTGGTTCATGAATTCATCATCAGAAAGTGCAAAGAAATGCTTCTACTTAACCTTTCTTGTGTCAGTTTTGATGCACCTGTAATACTCGAATTTCGTAGAATGTGCAATCGAACCCAAATTAGAATTAAATATTAATTTTAAGGCAAAGTGTGTAAATTGGGATGCAAGGGCATGCGTTATATACCGAGGAATGATCCGAATAACTCCGATTCTCGGAGAACTCTAGCAATAGGGATAGCAATGGTAAAAAGTTGGGGGGAGAAAATCTTGTCTTGGCTGGGTAAAAGCTGAGTGAAAGTTTGAGCAACAAACCAGTCTTCACTCTCAGTTGCAGTTTCATTGGAAAGCCAACAACTTCTGTATCTTGTTGCATCCGTCTTTACATAAACACTTCTCTCGTCATTCTTGACAAAATTTGTGGCTGCTCTGTCACTTATGAGAATTCTTTACAAAACACTGTCCAGTGAATTAACGTGATTTTCATTGCGGACTTAAAAAGTTTTATAGGAACAAATACTGAGCTTGTTTTTTCTGACTTACGGTTTTAGTGAGTAGTGGTGACATTTCTACAGAATTTATCTAAAACACGGTGCAAATATTCATCTCACCCCATGCAAGCATGCTTGTACAGAATACATAGACTTGTGTTATTTCTGAAAGTTCAAGAAAAACGGTTCTCACCTGTTCTTGAATTATTAAAGGCACATTTGTATTCAAGCATAAGGATCTGCTGTCAAAGTCAAGTCTCACTTTAAGGTAAAATTCTTTTTTGAGATAATACATTGTAATGGATGAAGTATTGAGCACGCTGCTCGCAAGAAATATAGAGTCTACAGATCTGTCATGCATTCATGGACCAGCATGAATCTCACACGTGAGATTCTATAATCCACAGACTCTGCTGTCCCAAATTTTCCTTGTTCGAGCGAGTCTCTGGTTGTTGTAACAGATTGCATTGCATTTCCTGATGGCTCGTTACTTGCGTACTGACAATGAGTACCCTAATCAAGATTGTAACGCATAATATATTCACTAAACAGATTCCCGGTCACCGTGCATCTGACAGTAGACTACTTTCACTATGAAGTTGCTAATTTGGTGCATCTTTCTGACGTTGGAACTCTCTTCAGCAAAGGTAAGTAGTCTAATGCAATAAGTCAGCTCGTCAACAAAACCTTTATGGTGCATTCTGGGAAACCTTATTTCATCTCTACCTTTGCATGTTTGTATAAAAGCACTTGGGGGAATTCACTATCCACTACCTGAACTTGGGTTGAAGCATAAGAAACTTAGATAAAGTAATATTATAAAAGAACGAGAGAAGTAACTACTACGGCCTCGTTTGTTATAATTAAAGGACTTAACTGCTGCTTTGAGAAAATAAAAGTATTTCACTAATGAATAGCTCAAAGCAAATGAAAAAGTTGCAGTAAACTAAATAAAGAATTTCTTCTGAAGTCGAATAAACTCAGTTGTTCATATAGAATGCTAGAATCTATAGATAGAATTGAAAAAGTTTTTTCCTACTGACAGCTAATCAATCTAAGCCACATTGTACCAAGAATTATTAGTGAAAGGAACGCGGATTATTACGATTTATGACTTCATAAATTCATTATGCTGGGCATACAAATTATCAAAGAGCTTTCTAGTGTGTTCATTCAGGTTAGGAAAAAATGTTATCACAGCATGCAATTTTACATTCCATAAGTCCAAACATGAGTTTTCTTTACTCGCAGAATGTATTGCTTTCATAAGGAATTGCTTACTATTAGCATTGTATTGTCAAAGAGGAACCATAATATAGACTTAAATTCTACTGTTCTACTTAATATTAACAGATAAAGGCTGATAATGAAGCGTTTAACCTTTGTCATTGCTCCATAAGTGGCGTCCGTTCACGAATTCTTGTATTATTAATGTGACCTTCAACATTCTTCATTCACGTACGTGATATGTTTGTTCGTTCAGCATCTCGAAACTTCTGTAAGACAGCGATGTCCCACTTCGTGCAGTTTTTGTTTTTTCAAGGAAATGTAGTCAGCTTGTATGCGGAGCATATCTATGCATATATGCTTTCATAAAATATGAGTGACATTTATGGACTAAATTTTTTTAAAGAGCCCAGAATTTCCCTTGAAGGCAATAGATTTGAAAGCCGAGTTATTCTGCACATTCATCAACATCTTCTAGAAAAACTGTCAGGTTGAGGTTGTAACATTGTTAGTATCGATTGAGGAACTTATCATGTAGTCATACATTTCATCTATGAAAGTGTGAGTGTGGTTGGTATTGGCAGAGAAGCGCATGCATATGGTTTGCATGCATGAAAGATGAGAGTAAGCTTTTAATTTCCCTTCGATCAATCTCAAGTGTCAATCATTAAACAGAATGTCTGTCTCGTCTCTTTGCTTCTTGTGAATGTACATTTTACATAAGGGGAAAATTGGACTGGCTGAGACTTGAGAGTCTGAGGATGAAGAAAGCTCTGCTCTGTATGAAGGAAGTGAGGATATGAAGTTTGAAGTGTTAGGAAAGAGTGGAAAAACTAAGTTTGCAACTAAAGTTTCATCTTCAGACAAGTGTAAATAAATCTGGCCAGGTTAGGTATATGGAAGACACGCAATACATTCTCTTCTTTCTTTTAAAATTGTCTACACACACTAGAGAACCTGCCTTTTTAACTTGCAAAACCCCAAACCACCAGCCTCACTCTATCTGTTTCCAAAACTCTTTGGGGAACACACAAAATTTCCTTCTCCCGCACAGTCTACCAATGTTACCTCAACTTACTTTTATTCTGCAGAGTGAAATCTTGAATTGAAAAATTGTTCAAAAAGTACTTAAACGCAAGCCACGAAGAGCCTCTCTGTGCTGTGCTGGAAGTTCAAAAATAATTTTTGATCTCTCTCTCCTTTCTCTCTCTCTCTCTCTCTGTTTTGAATAGGTTTTGAATTCTGTTTGCATCAACTTTCTCTTTAGTGTAATTAATGTAATATAAAACTTGACTGTGTGTTGCAGTGGCAGTGCCAAAACCCGCCCCGTAAACTCCGTAACTCTTATGCCAGGTCACTTGATTCTTCAATCTAGGTTGAATTTTAAATCCCTACCAATCGAGCATTTAGACGTTTAGAGCGCAGCTTCCAAAACCCAGTGTAATGTACACTTAAGGAGTGGTCAAGACAGAAAAAAATGTGTTGTAAAACGGGCGTGATTTCCCTTGGCACACATAATTCCACCCAAACTATTTATTACAACTATTACCATCATCCTGTAATAGTTGCTTCTATGCCTTATTGTAACCCAACACCTCACACGTATCCTATCTTACGGATAGAGAAGCTCACATAACTTTACTCTTTGAAAGGGAAATTCCTTTTATATATACTGAACGCACACACCGAATTATTTGGCTTCTATGAAAGCCCCTCTGGTTATTGTTCATTTGACACCTTCTTACCTTCTTCGCCATTATTATGTATGCTCTGGCGATAACATCTTAAGAGAAAGGATTTGAGAAAGTCTCTCCTCCTCCCTGCGTAGCGTCTTCACACATACATGCACACACATAAGTTCGGCATAGTTATTCGGGAATTGCTCAAGTGTATGTGAGAGAAGCCCAGTAGGGCTAAAAGGAAAAGTAACAGCAGTGGGATGATCTGATTTATTCCTTAATGGGATTTTCTTTGCCGGAACATCAACCATCATCATCGGTTATGTCAAAAATGTGAGTGTTAGAAGGGAGATGGATGAGTCTCATTAAGAGATGCATTTACTTCTCGTTGTCAACTTGATGTGATTAGACAAAAGTATCCCACTCCTCCATAGCCTTAGTGTGGAGTGAAAGTGAAGGACGGAAACTGATGGAGGGGAGATGGAAGGAATGCTCTTGCATCTTGATGTGTCAGCACATCCTTCTCGTTTTATTTCCAACAACTAAAAGAGGAGAGGGTAGTTGTTGAAGTTGCTAGTGGGTGGATAGGTAGTAAAGTAATATTGGTGTGTTACTGGTACTTGGTACTTTCCCTTTCTTTCCCTATTGTACATCTACGCTTGTACGTAGCACAGTGCTGTTGAAGTGATGTCCGATTCGTAAACGTAAAAATTGTAGGTACGAAAACAGTGAGGGAAAGTGTGTCTGCCTATATTCCTCAGATAGAAAGTGGAAATAACCATAAGGAAATAAGAGAGCACAGCAAAAACCGAATGGTTCATCCAATAAACCAAAAGACACTCTGGTGAACATGGATATGTACGCATTGTTTGTTGTAAGATGAACGAATTTGGAGGAGTCTGAAATTTAGAAAACTGCGGTAGTTCGAGAAAGAGAACGAGTCGGTTGATGTGATGCACTTCTTCTGATCCATTATTTATGTCTTTTGAAGGAATACTTTCTTTTGGTTCCCCTCCCTTCGTCCATGTTGATCAAATAAAGTTTTTCCACCCAGAAAGTCTCCCGCGATCTCTCCACCATCCATCTATAAAGTAGAAGAAGAGCAAGGAAGAGCAAGTTCAGATGTAATAGCAATAATGGTTGAGCAACTGCTACTACACTACTACTTCTGATCTTTCGAAGGTTGAAGGTGTAAAGAAAGTTCCATCGACTACTGCTGAGGCTGACGTCTGACTACGGCTCACTCCTCAAGTCCATACATATTTATATTCATTTGGTATCATTCACAGCTCAAGAGAGAGAGACATTCCCCCACTGTATAAAATATATCGTGTGTATTATATAGACGTGTATAGTTGCTTTACCACTTTACACTTGACCAAACTGATTCTCAATTTCCCCATTGAATTTATTTCGAGACTTACATTTTAACTTCTTTCTTTTCAAGAGAGAAGAAGCTGACAATGAACAGCAGGGAGTCCTGTAAAAAAATTGTTTTACTCTCCTTCCTAACTAATTCTCCTCCGAGGGTTTGTCATTAACCTAAAATTTCAGTTTCAATATCTCCTCATCCGAAGGTATCGTTTGATCTTTGTACATTATCTTCTGAATGCTGTTGGAAGGGATTAAAGTAGCCCGCATGAACTCACAGTTTCAGGCCAAAAATTGTGTAAGATGCAGGGAAGAACTATTTTGTTTGAGACTTTCCCCTGGACGAGATTTCCACTTACTTTTGAGTGTAACAGACCCTCAGTGCCTCTTTGCAGTTCCTTTCCACCTCCACAAAAGGCAATCTAAACACTACTTAAGTTACGCACGTATATATACAAGGAGCGAGAGAGATAGCTGAAAGCTGGTTGCTGGAGCTTCTCTGCTTCTTCTGTCCCCACATATTTCTACGTAGAAAGTACAACTCGGTTTAGTATTCCTCCAAGAGATGATGGTAATTCGATCAGAATCCCCTTGACAAAAAGAAGGGGAGATAAGCACAATGAATTACTTCAGACAGTGCCACTAAATTAGTTCCCTACCATGCATAAGCTTAGATAACCATTGTGCAACGAAACAGAATGCAACATTTTCTATTTCAGCCCATCAGCCCCTCTCACGCGAAGCTCTTTCATTCCACCAACATTTTTCTTTCACTTAATCTTCATTCTTATATGTATATAGAAGAAAACTTTCAAGTACAGTTCTTTAGCGGTAGTGTATCTCTGTACTAAACTAACGCTAATTCTCGACTGCATTAAAGTTCGAGTTGCTCTTTTTTGTTCAAATCAAGTTATCAATCTTTCTGCAGTTGGAATTGCTTTGTGTAGTAGTGACACAAATGGACAACGAATACAATAAACTACTGCTCCATTGCATTAGAATTCCAATCGAAGTATTATTATAGCTCTTTACATCGTACGTAGTGTTCTATATATTTCTCTACAGATTTATCATGCATGCAACTACAACCTATCAGTATCGTACAAGGACAAGAAAACATCTTCGTCATTTCCCATCGATCAATAGCGTGTGTATAGACGTGGGCAAGTGGTTGAAATGCCCACACTAAACGGCAATAATTTGAGTTAATGAGAGTCTGACGAAAAGCAATCCACTAAGGGAGCTCAGTAATTGCCACGTAAATAAATAATACCATCCGAAAAGTTCCAAAGATCATAATCATTTATGACTTTGCAATTAGAGCTAAGGACAAAGAGATTTTTATGGATGTCATTTTCTCTCTCCCCTTTCTTCTTTACTTTCTTTTGTTCCCCGTGTAATTTATTGTTTCCTAGAAGTATCTTCCAATTTCATTTGTTACACACACACATCCAACATCCATTCCTTTCCCTTTGAGCTAATTTTTTTAATGATTCTAAGAATTTTCTAAGGAGCCCCGCATGGATATTATATAAATTATATATTTTTTATTATGATTCTCACGAAACCCGAGTCCTTTACACAACAAAGGAGAAACTCTATATATATTCTCCAGTTTACATATGTGCGTCACAAAAATCCAAGTATCACGTTACTACGACCAGAAGCAATCATCTCAATTTAATGTCGCCTGTGAATGGCAAAAATTCCTTTTACAGAATCGCATATAATTCGTACCTGGAGGAAACCACGACACTTCTTTCTCTTTCGCTGGTGCAAAATTGCGAATTTACGAATTAAAGTTAACGTAGTTTGGCCGAAAAGTTATGGTTTAATATTGAGGCAATAATTTCTTTTTTACGAGCGAAATAGTCATCATACTGAACAGGGACGGAGGAGTTAGTGGGAGTCTGTCTAATTTCACGGTGAACTATAGTCTGTGTATACACAGTCTGGTGGTGTAGACTGAGGCTATATGCCACTATCACATAAAAGTTTGTGTGTGAACTGGTGTAATAGAATAATGGGGCAAAGGGAGGGGCAGTTACTTGGTACAACTTGTGATTAAAAGTGTTTTCAAGATGGAGTGAAGACATTTCTCAGCCATTGTGCTTTCACCTCCCATCCGCTTTCTTCTTCCTTCTTTTCTAATGAACATCATCACTTTTACGAACTACGAGAGAGATTGCCCTCAACCTACGGAATCCTCTTTGTAGGCATTCTTAAGACTTTTTCTAGGTGTGCTTGTCGCTTTGTATGAAAGAAGTTGAGTGTTAGTAGGAGCAGTAGACGCTGCTGCAACCAACCAGCCACCGTACCTCCGTGTGAGATGATGATGATGATTAGAAGTATATGATGATGATCGAAGAAAGCAGTACGAAACCAACGAGTCCTCTCCTTAGTATGTATAGTCAGTTTGCACCATTATCATCTTTCTCTTTTGGTTCTTTTACATTTCTAGTGTAGAATAAAATGTGACCTCTACCCTCTTTTAAACTAATGTTAAAGTGCTGCTGCTCCTGCTCCTGCTACGCGTTGCACTATCATCTCATATCAGATAAAGATCCTCACTGCTTGCGTGTGCTTATGTGGGGGTGCATGGTGGGCTGATTTTTTAAAAAGTAATTTGGATGCAATGTGGGTACAAGTCTGCTTAGAAAATCGAAGTGATGGCCATGCCCAAGATGGTCAAATAATTTTGGTGGAATGCCACACAACCGAAACTTTTCTCATCAGATGCTTACGCCACGTAGAGTGGTTAGTGTAACACACACACACACACAACTACAGCCTATTAGTTTGTGTCGCCTGACTTTCGTAAGAGAGCAGAGAGTATTATTATTATACTTTTAGTATTTGAGTGTACGTAGCTTTATATATTATTTCTTTGTGTTGAGTTCAAATACTTCGGAATCACAGACTCAGAATTCTTCCATTGGACTTTTTTAATACTCTTTTTGGTCCTTCGTGTATAAATGGAAACGAGACTTGCTGAGCTTTTGTACGAGATGACGACGATCAGATTCCTCAGAGTCACAAGAGAAAGAGAAGCCCTGCATTTTAGCGGATGAAGAAATTTGGAGACAAGGCCACCTGCCACCTCACTTTCCCTCAAACTGACTTTCATTTCGTCTTTCATCGTTGTATTGGCGTTATTCGACTGCCTAGTCACGGACGAGTTTCTTCTCAATAAAGATCTTCTTTCAGAAGTCCAAGACTGCTGCTGCTCGCCTTTTGAGCACCAATGTTTCGTTCATGGCTCAATGAGCTTTTCTACTTTGTCGTTTCTTCTTAAACAAAACGGATGGTAGTAATATTCTTGCTCTGTTCTTATTGTGTGTCCCATATGATTCTCATATATGATTGGAGAAATCCTTTGATCGTCTTTTTTCGATTGAGTTTTGTGTACCTGAGAGTATCGATGAAAGTAAAAAGAAGAGAGAGGCTTTGGTTCAGCTGTCTCTATCATGCATCCTGTGTTCTCTCTGCATGTGTACAGAATGTTCCTTATACGATATGATCCTTCGGAGTCTTATTTTAAGCTACTCTGACTTTCTTTTCTTCTTTTGAAGAGTCCGAAGCACACACACGCACATACAGAGAGATAGGAGAGAGAGAGAGAGAAAGTCTCTTTGGTCCAGTGGGTACGAGAAATACTATGAAAGATGGTAGTTGAAAGTCTTGATGAAGATGAGATGACAATAGACTCTTGAAGAAGAAAGGAAGTGAGGTGAATAGAGGGTGAAAGTGGTTCTCGGGATGTCCAATTATCACTTCCTTCCTTTGTCCATCGCTTGCTCGCCCATCTAAGAAACGATAAGACTGACAAAAGAAGATTACCCTTTCTTTCAATAGCAACGAAGAAGGAGCGCGTATATATACACACACACACTGTGTGTGTATTATCCTCTTCACACTCCACAGCTCCCTCATCCCATAATTCCATTCGTTTGCTCGGCTGAATAAAAGAAGTGTCAAAAACAGAGGAGTAAAATCTTAACAGGAAACTCTTCTCCTAGTTCTACATCCTATCGTATAAATTAAATAGGAACAACAATGTAATAAAATCATTCCAGAAAGTTAGGGGAAGAAGACGAGTTATAGAACAACTTGGAGCAGAGAGAGAGAAAGCAGTCGGAGCTTTGAGTACTTACGAATAAATGGTGTAAAGCAAAGGTGAAATAAAACACGTATTTCTCTATCTGTCTATCACACTCATCTCTACTCTCTACTCTCTGCTTCACACAAAGAAGCAATTCTACGGAAATTCTCTATCGTGCATTCGTTAGATAGAAATGTTAGCTCGTCTCTTAAAGCACTAGACTGCCTCTTTGCATATCTCTCTTCCAATTCCAGTAAGGTACGTCGGTACAATCTTCAAAGAAAACCTGCACATATTTTAGATTTAGTTTTTACATTACATTTAAACTGCACCCTTTATTTAGAACGAGTCTATTAGAATTTGAAGCGGAATATCCCGTCGGGAATTACACTTTACTGTTGATTCCACAGTAATTTCACACTACCCGGGTAGCCAATGAATAATTTGAGGGAGGAAAGGAAACTGTGAAAAATCGAAGCACACGATGGTGTAAAATTTATTGAGTCAGTGGAGAAGGAGAACCTCCCTTTCCATTCGTTGACGTGGACAAATGTGACACAAAATATTTCCATTCCCCTGTTTCGGATATTTCTACTGTCTACCTTAGCTTTTTCGTTTCCAGATAACATTTCTTACAGACTACAGCAAACGTACACGTACAGCAACCGTATAGATTTACTCTCTGAGCACCAGAGATTGAAATGACAAGTTTTCCTAGATTTAATAAAACTAGTGTGTGTAGCAGTCAGTAGTCAGTAGTCAGTGTCATGTTTTCGTTGAGGAAATCCTTGTCTCACTCTCTTCTGATTGTGTACTCAATATATATAGAAATCACCATAGATGATGTGTAGTGGGATTGAATGAGTGATGTCTTGAAGGAACGAAACATTACTATTAAAGTGAAGAGATTGTGCGTGAGGTAGAAAAGGAATAGCTGAAGCCAGCAGTATCAACGAAGAGAAATAAAATATCCCGTGTTTTTGTATTGCTTCTTCTCTTCTTATGCTACTGGGTAATATGTCAAGAGAAATATGAATGTCGTGTGAGTCAGAGTCGTCATATATCCAGTTAAACGAAAGAAAGAATTGTGTTTATGGCTGAATAATACTGTGACAAGAAAAAACTGCCATCAAACTAAAAGACTTCTCAGGCTGTAGAGGAACCACTCCAAGTCACCGAGACTCACCAGTCATTTTTGTATGCGACTTATGATTCCACCTCTTGCGAAATGTAAAGTTAGAGCTGATTTGTGAAGTTCCTGTGAAAAGTAATAAATTTGGAGTGAAAGTGAAATGAGATGCAGAGAGAGATGGTTGCTTATCATATTTGCAACTTTAGATTTGCTGACTGGAATTCCAAATGGGGTGCTTTTACTCTTACTTTCTTCCCTTAAACTTCTTATTGTTAGTAGTGCACTACTTCACGTGTTTCGCCGATGTGCTTTAGAGGATTCACGTATTCTCTCTCTCTACCTTCCCAACTTCCCCATAATGTATAGACATTTGTTACAAGAAACATTTCACTTCCAGCTATATACACTTCTATAGGTATGCACCTTTTATTGGACTATACGTGCAATTTGCTTTCTCCTCAGTTAGATCTCATGGATGCTTAAGTTTGTGATACACAAGGAGAACAACTGAAGTGGGAAGGAACATGGAACACATCGTTTCCCCCACTTTGTTGGATATTCTTATTCCACACTCATACCGTACAAAGTCCATCGTATGAATAGATCGCTCACTGTTCTTGAATTATCATAATATCCATTCAGATGCAGAAAACGTGACTACTCACCCTCTAAAAACGTGAATTATTCCAGTAAATAAATACACAACAGCATTTTTGCTCTTTTTAGAGTATATAAAATCACACTGGGGGATCTTTAAAGGTTGAAGAAGGTATTATGGAGGGTCTCCGAACTCCGAAGTGATGAAGGAATTATCATTTCCATTATTTTGTGTACTTGAAATTAAGAGCACATTCATCTCATTGAAAGAGGGAGAAATAGGGGATAATTTATGAAATATGTCTGACTGTTTTCTACATCCTTCTCATGGACAATAAATCCTCTTTGTTTCCCTCTGGTATTGCTAATTAACACGTGAAAAAGATGATAACTAATAGTTGAGATACGAGAAGGATACTTGAGTAAAAGGATTTCATCTCTCTTCCTTCTCAGTAAACTCGAGAGTCGAGTAGTCGAGTTGAGCTTCAGACGTATCTTCCAGCCACTCGTTTACATTAATGCTTTCCCTCACTAATTCATTTTGTAAAAGACCAAGTGATGAGGAAAGATGATAAGTGACAATAAAACAATTACATTTTACTAAATTATCATGCTCTGTCAACGACTACACAGGAGAAGTTGGGAAGTTGATGCGGAATGCCTTGCGGCAGTGAAGCATAGTTAATTCTTGATAGGAATAGGAAGGTATAAAGAGAGTTTAGGGTGAATTTTGTCAAGGTTAATCGACAGCTCTCGTTGTCGCGTTGTTGTTGTAAGAAGAACGAGAGCTGTCGATTAATCTTGGAATTTTGTAGCGTGTAAGTTTAGTGAGTAACATGTCCTACCCTCATCGCTTAATATACATCTTTGAGTAACGAGAGTGAAGACGAAGACGCTTTCAGATCGTCACCACTAGCTTTCGCGTTTCTTGACTTTTAATGTGACTCTTCTATATTCCATGTACCCTGTGAATTAAATGAGAATGTGTCTTCTTCCTCTGTTTCACTTTCTCTACATATTCAAAGGACTTTTCAATTTTGTGAAACACACAAAGTGTTCCAGGCAATCCATATTCATCTGGGAAACTTTTCTGAGACACACAGTCGAAGAAGTCTCGAGCTAAGAAGAAGAAGAGGAGTTTAAAGTGAATAAGAAGTGAGTGCGAAGAAGAGAATTTCTTATTTTACAACATGGTATTAAAACGAGAGGGTATATTTGACATGATGGCCATAACTTAGGTAGGAATACATAGAAATAGTGAGAGTGAGGTAGAAAGTAGAGAGTAGGGCGAAAGTAGGAAGCAATTGTTCTGCCAAAGAGACAGTTAAATCCAAGTGAATAATGTGTAACTATTGAGATTCAGAAGGTTGATAAAGTATGCAGAGTTAGGTTCGTTAGTCGGTGTCGCTGCTACTACTGGTTTTATTTAATTAGTTGGACCTTAAAGTTGAATCTAAAGGGAGTCGAGTATTATTGTCGTGTATGGTGTTACAAACTGCTGGAATGTTAAAAGCTCCTGCGTTACATTCCTACTTTTACTTGCGGTAGTAATTTAATTTAGACTTGGATCTGTAGTTCTCTTCTTTCGCGAGTTGATTTGACATCTTTCCGTGTTGTTCTTTCTTTCTGTGCTTTTCTCCAAGTAACGCAACATATACACACACGGTCCTGGTATTTCTGGTTGGTAGTGTAAAAGATTTATGACTTTCGGTCATCAAACATCTGAGAGGGCCATGTGGGACTCCTAAACAATGGTTCTCTTACGATGGTCAGCCAATATTCCTCACGAAGAAATGGCTTATTGGAACCTCAAGTCACGCCAACCTGGACACCACACCACCACGTAACTTCATTGGCAGATTGGGGGATATGGTGGAGAGATGGTAGATCCCCACTATTTTGTACAACGAGTCTCCCTGAAATTGAACACGACAATGTCTTGGAA
This sequence comes from Isotomurus palustris, assembly GCA_034696625.1. NCBI lineage: Eukaryota > Metazoa > Arthropoda > Collembola > Entomobryomorpha > Isotomidae > Isotomurus > Isotomurus palustris. The sequence continues at coordinate 41,845 of JAQGAD010000124.1, read as the reverse complement.
CTTCCAAGCATCTCAGACACAAATGCTGCTTGACCCACCCTTCTTCAACTTAAAGAACAAATCACCCAATGGCCAAAGCCTTTCTCTGTACTTTTTCGATGTATATTCTAGTCATCAAATTGCTACACACTACACACACACTGGGTGTACTTTCACCTTATAAGGAAAGTTTCTCCATAAGTCACTCTAAATGGTCTAATTGTCTCCATTTCCACGGAATAAATCCTTACGCTTCTCGTTCTTTGTTTATTCAATAGTTCCAGATGGTGTTCCCACATAACCTCAAAACACGTCTTTCCCTTTCACTGTAAGGGGATCTTATACACAAGAAATCTAATCTACCGTTCACGACTGTCTCTATGTGCACTGCTAAATCGATAGACCTTCGGATAAGTCGTATCGAATTAGTATTATGTTCTTTCCTCGGCCCACATCTCTCGTAACTCTCGTTAGTTTTTCATAGTATCAAATATCACTGATGGTATGGATTTCAAAAACAGGGTTAATTGAGATGAGAGAGAAAGTGGAATTGACGGGATGATAAGACGTTTCGTGATGCCCTTACAGTCTCTCAAACACACCGCTTTCACTTTCGATCGTTAGTAGGTCTCTAATTTTAATTCCCAACTTTTAGTGTTTAAGAGCCCTCGTGTAAGATAGCATTAGGCTACTAAGAGAAAGGACTCTTGAACAGGATCCTCATCCGCAATGATGTGAAGGAGCACGGAGCTCGAGGAAGTAGTGAAGGAGAAGTAAATTGAGCCATTTTGGAAGTAATAATATGATCCATTAAAAGAGCTCAAATAAACTTCATTTCTCTTCGTCACAAGATGTGCTCACTTTGGCTGTCAAAAAACTCTCGTAATTATGCCACTCATCCCTTCCACTCCATCTCCTCTTATTCCTCCAAAAAAGTATTCTTCTTCCTTATTCGTTACATTAAGAGGGAGACTAAAACTTTCTCTCGTCTTACTGTAATCCCTATAACGCACTGGCCTTTCTCTTAAGCTTTCTCTTTCCTCTTAAATCCCACCACCGTGAACTTTGAACGGATTTTAGAGGTTTAATAAAACGTTTTCAAAATTTCACCCACACGGAAGATTTCACTCGTTCATTTGTGTGTCCCCCTCCTCTCCTTCTTTCAGTTGCGGGGGGGTCAAATCGACTTAAATTTCGTCATATAATAATTCTGGGCTAGTTATGTTTGAGTTTAAATAAATCCTTAAGATCAACATTATTTTATTGCCCCAGCTTTACATGAATATGCCCATTAGCGAAACCTTGTAAAATTAATCCTCTCATGGGGCATGTTGCTCAGTTGCCCAGCTAGATCCGAAGTTAATGTCACTCTTAACTCTTTCGTAATGTAGTAAACGCACGAATTATTATTCACCATCATTGATCACAATGATCATTATCCACTAACGAGACTAATCTCGGTGTGTTGTGTGAACACTTTGAATACAAATTCTACTTACTCCTTCTACCCGGTTTACCGACGCTCATTAAGTTGACTCGGTGCTTCCAATTAATTCCTATTTATGATTATCTCTAATAATCCTCTGATGGTATTAATTTTAGAGAGATTTTAGCAGTCTCTCTCGCTCCAGCTTTCTCTCTTTGTGGATCTTCATAGCACCCACGGATGTTGATAATACCAGATTGTGTGGGTCCGCTGTACCTGCGCAGCCAGTATAAAAGCTTTTAGAGTCACAGTGATGATTACAACCTATAGATTATTATTACGTGTATGGTTCGTGTACGCAGTTCAACTCAGATCATTATTTCCTCCAGGAGACAAGAGCATCAATCTGTGTATAAAGTATAAAGGTAGCAGAATGAAATCGGAAGTAGAGAAACTACAGTTCATAAAACAGTAGGATCAGGGACCATTATAGTATGCACGCAGTAAAGTAAATGCTACTTTCTTACATAATAGACGTCTCTAAACCATTCTAAACTTTTAAATGACATCCTGTCTTGAATTGCATAGAGATGCAGAACTTCGTGCGTAACAGGAAGGGAAGTGTCTTAATTTGGTTAGAAGAGCTGCCAGCGTGAGTAAGTTGCATTAGAATTTAGAATCTTCTCTGGCCTTTGCTCCCTAACTTTCAATGTTACACTCCACTCTTACGCACTACACACAATGTCGCACCCATTTAAAATGCTGATGACGGAGAATGTAGAAAGTCTGGGAAGCCTACCTAGTCCGAAAAACTACTATTGATTTTGTGATTAGTCTCTCAAACTTGGCTCAAGTTTGGTGATCTTCACAAAGTTCACTCTTTCCTTGCAGTCGATTTGGTGACACGTTACGAAAGGGAACAATAAACCTAGTGCAGATTTTAAGTCAACTTCTTCCATTTCGGGACATCTAGGATCGCAAGGAAACTTTATAATAGGGACGAATCCTAACTTTCTCCTTCATGCTTCTGATTGTGTATGAAATCATCTCGAAACCAAATTCGAATCTGCTATTCTCACGATTTTTGAAAAACCAATCAATTCATTTGCAGGATTCTAAATAAAACTATTACTACTGCAATACTAATGAAACGAGAAATAGTGACCACTGACCAGCTTTAAACTTTCAGCACAGGAGAAATCTCAAAGGAGAAACAAAGAACTCACTGTCAACCAACTTATTTGAATCCTGGTTGATTGCTTTAGAGGATGAGACAGCATAAAGCACAAATCCTCCTCCAAAAGTGAGCATAGGATAAACTTGTGTATACATCTAACTTTATCTTATTGTGCGATTCCGAAGTAAAAGTAAATTGAGTAGATGAAATTCCACGGGCAGGTCTCTCAAAGTGAGTGGGTGAGCAGATGAGACTACATTGAGAAACAGAAGTTGGTTTGTAAATGAACTTGTGCCTGCTATTCTACAAGTCAGTAAATTAATCATTGTAAAATAGAGGTAATCAAAGGGAAGAATTAGTGTAGGAACAGTTGCATCCACCCGATGCCTCCATATGGTTTAGTACTCACTCGGCTTTCCCCACAGGAAACGTGTGGGGTTTGTTGGCGTGGGTTCTTCTACCCACGAAATCCATAGAGGTTTAAGTCTCACTTCTATTTAATGTATGCAAACAAAGTAGGTAAAGAGATAGAAAGCATAAATGAGAAAGAGATGGAGAGCGACAAGTAAAAGGAAGGTGGTGGTGTGTTGAGCTTAATACTCTTCATACTCTCGATGTGTGTGTGTGTGTGTGTGTGTTTTACTACATTCTGCTTTCGTTCTAAGAGACTGTTGAGTATTTGTCCAGATGAGGACTTTCACTTTGTGACTCGATTCGCCTCCCCTCCTCCTTCCAATTCTAATCCTTTTCATGACTCATGTTCAGAGAAATAAAAGGAACACACGGTTCGGTTGGTTGCTGTGTGATTTTATGGCACAACAGAAAGGAATTGATATTCGTTGGTCTTGGTAGAGTGGCAGTGGCAGTGGTGGTGGTGGTGGGACTAATAGTGGTGAAAGCTTACGGCTTCTTCTAATACTACACTCCTTCTGTGTGTGTGGGGGTCTTATTCCTCTTGGTTAGTCTTTGTACAGAAAGGCCTCTCGCTCCATAATATTCCGTGTTCTATTGAGTCGAGAGGAAAAGACACATATAATAATATTGTTATGAGAAGGGAGTAATAAAATAATGGTAGGTGCACATTTGGCCTTTGGTTATTCATCTCCACCACGGCTCAGTTTGTGTAGTTTTGGTCGTAAACTGATAAAAGCCTTTGAAATAACATTGTGAGAATGGAAAGCGAGAGAGACGGATTACAGGCACAGTAGGAATAAATCCTCTTAGCTTGTTTATAAATTACAGATGAATGGGGAAAGCAACGATGTTCTGTATAAACCAGGGGAGAAACAATTAGTAAAGGAAGCCTGTGCATGGAATTTCATTCATCATCTCACTCTAATATACGCATAACACAGAAAGGAACTTGCACAGAGTTCAAGTAGAGAGAGAGAGACACGCACACAATGAATGAGGAGAGAAAGCTAAAAACCAACCACCACTGCTACTTCATACTTCTCTGCTGTTGTGCCTTCAAGTAGGCTGATAGGGAGACAACCGAGTCTCATCATCATGATCATCATCCTTCTAATTAGATTCTTGCATGGGTGTCCAAAAGAATTAATTTTCATTTGCGAAAGACTTTCTCTCGAAATACCAGCAGTGGTAGTTTACCAGCAGCAGCAGTGGGGAGCGATTGTGTAGCAAAGCTTGCACTCTGCAGGAAGAGGATTCCACAAGGGGAAGACCTGCTGTGAACAAAGCAACATTCGAAATTATAATTTGTGCTTTTTCCCATGATATTTAAATAAACATGGAAGAGAGTGTTTTTGGAATTAAACAAGCTTTAGCTAATATTTATCCTGAGCGAGGAAATTGAATTTAACTCTGGGCTTACCTGCCTGCCTACCTGTCCGTGTCCCATTTCTCGGGGTTTTCTTTTCCACATCAGAAGTGGAATTCCTCAGAGAGGCTAGTGGTTTTGATATAATTTTGTAAAAACCTGTCTAACTCTCTCTGTGTGGTGTTTTATGTGACTCTAGCCTTGTAAATGTTTGTCATCCATCGATAGAGCGAAATGGAGAAAAAGAAGAAGTTGAGAAAAAGCTTTCTGTGTAACCCGAAGGCTGAACTCGATCACCAAATGTCTCCCTTTGCCTTTCATACTTTCACCCACTCAAGGCACCTCGGAAAGAGGAAGAAGAGGAAGAAGAACCTGTGCTGCTGTCTCCCTGGTAGTCGTGCAGTGTGCTAAATAAATATTCACTCAAGTGACTCATTCTTTTAGAAATATCTTCACACAGTCAGAGCCCTTGTGGTGAGGCAGACTCTGTTTGTAGGCAACCAGGGAAAGGTTGACAAAGGAGAAAAGTACGTGTGTACCTTGGCAATCCACATGAGCTAACTCACTCAAAGTAGATATATTTCTGCTCGTTCACATCTTTTCTCTGTGTGTGTGTGTTGGTGGAGGGATCCTTTTGCCAAGAGTCTCTCTCTCTCTCTCTTTTCTTTACTTCATTGTTCGACTTTCATTTGGGTTACGTCCCAGGTGTATTTTTAAAGTGAAAAGATGCGCAGAAACGGAAGGCAAAAAGAAAAGCAAATAGTGAGAAATTCCTTCCCGAGATTCTTTTCGAATGTTTACCGTCATGTCCGCCATCCAACTCAATAAAAAGGCAAAGTGATGCAATTTTATGGCAAGCATCAAAATCATAAAGCGAGTATTATTTTACTTTCCCAGTAACAAAAATAATGCTAGTACAAAGCCAACCCGTGCAGAGTACTCAACATGCAGTGTATCTCTTTTTTAGTATACACAGTTATACAGAAAGCACTGTGAACGGCAGGCTACGCGATGTGTCTTGTATGTCATCATGATACGGAGAAAGGCATAAAATCATCTCACGATTGCCTCTAGTCTGACGCTTCCGAAAGTTTATTTCGTTTGATAGGCCCATTAAAAATCTCTGAGCGTCGTAGTCGCGTGTGGTGGTCGAGTAGGTCGACCGTCGACGTTTGTGGACCGAAAGGCAGACACGTTGGTTCTCTGTGGATTTTGTGAGCTTTTGTGAAAATGAAAGAGAGGAAACCAATCCCGTGTGTCTATCTTTATTAAACTGACCAAAGCAAATGTCCCAATACAAAAAGGGGATTAAGAGGTAATTTCAGATAAACCTTTGTGCGTATGTCTCAGCAGAGAGAGAGAGAGAGATGCCGAGATGTATGTGTGTGTGTGTCTATGTCTCTCTCTGTCTTTGTGTCATTCTACATCAATCAAGTACCTTGTGCAAACATAAAATAGCCATTATTGTTCTCCAGCCGAAACGAGCATTAGGATTGATGGCATAAGGATTAGAAACATTTAATTGCATTGAGCAATGAACTGTATAGCGTAGGTAGGTTGAAAACCGTGAACCGTGAAAGAGCTATACATACGTGTATAAAGTATAAATAGTATATCTACGTGGCATGTGTATAATTGCCCAAGGCTCCGTATATATTATTACCACTCTCACGCTCCAAGTTTAGTTTGAACCTTCCTGATAAACAGTGAAAGCTGTGAAAGGTAAATGCTTGGTAACTCACATTCACAAGCTTACATATGAAGGTGAGCAGCAGTGGACTTTAGACTCGTCTATCTATCTCTATGTGTGTGTGTGTGTGTGTGTGTGTGTGTGTGTGTGTGTAATACACGCGAAGGAAGGAAGTTGCGACACGAGAACAAAAGTTTACTCTACCTGCAGTGCAGTAGAAAAAGATGCCTCCACACTAACCAAATCCAACCAACCACATCGGATAAGCTTGTTAAGTAAGGTAGAGACATAGGGGGATGAGTGGATGAGCCTATGGTTTCCACACACACAAACCTCCTCTCTGGAAGAACGAATTTATTGGGAACGATGTGTGTGTGTGTGTGGTGAGGGTGCATGTGAATGTGTGTGTGTGTGTTCGTATCTCATCTTGAGAAATGAAAAAAGTTGTAAGAAGATAGAGAGAAAGGCTATTTGAATTTCATTTCAGAGCTTTTCCCAACTCTCTGGCTGATACTGCGGGAGGATATTAAACAAGCAGCCAGCGTCGTCTTCTATTCATTCCTTCCTAATTCTGTTCTATTCCAAACTCCAGTTTATTCTTATGCCACTCCTATTGTTATTTATTATTCAACCATTTTCCTTAAAAACAGAACACCGGAAAATACAAAGTGTGCTGTGTAGGAAGATCTAACGAGCCTCATTCTTTCCTTTGGTTTACAATTCATATCCACACACACACACAAAAACACATATTCGTATATACTCGCATACAAAACAAAGATCACTACGACTTTAAGAAACTTTCTCCGATATCATTTGCTTATTTCATTATTCTACCGATAACATGTTTGAACAGTAGAATGAAACGACTCACTTGAAAACTTATGCAAACTCCTTCGAGCTTCGAGGTTTTCGGTTATCGGGAATTCCCTGGTCGTCCTCCATGCTCCATGTGTGTGTGTCATACGAAACCTTATTCCCCCACAATGTTCATCGACTTGCAATCTGACGAAAACTGTCCTTGCTACTTCCTAGACTTTGTAGTTGCTGGGTCCAATCCATATCGCCTCTCTTGGTAGGGGAGTGAGTATTATAATGGCATTCATTGATAGAGCTATAACAGTTTTCTTCTCCCTCTCATTGCGTATACACACATACAGCTAGATTGCATTTACACTGATAAAAAAAAGAATTTATTGTCAGTTGGTTTGAGTGTGGGAGCCCATTTAAATGATGACAACGCTTTCCTATCTGTGTTGTTAGTAAATATGTTGTGCAAATAAATAGGAGAGTACCTTGATAAATATGTAACCCCGCATCTCCCAAGAGTAACATTGTTCAAGCCATTTACATTCGCGTCGGAGGCAGCAGCTTTCTCCTCAGGATTTAGTGAATACACATGCACTCCGATAGGTTTAATGTTCAGGTACTTATTCAAATGGTCATTGTGAGTGAGTCTTGACTTTCTCTCGTGTCTGTGTAGTCTTTGCACTTTATACATAACCACCACCACCAGTAGCACTTATACATAAGGCAAAAGAACCTCCTTCATTCATTGTGTATGAAGTGAGGTGAGCTGTAAGTGAGATTGAGATTGCACGCACAATGGACCTTCTTACAGCCTGTCGTGCAGTTAACGTGGTTTCCCATGGTCTCGTTAAGGTTTTACCTTCCAACGCTTCCACAGAGTGTGGCTTCCAATGGCTTCCGCATGCTCCACCAAACTTGGGTGTTGGAAGCTCAGGATTTGCTTTGCACACATACACACAAAGCTTGTATAACATTCAGAGGAAAGAGAAATGTGACGGATGTTTAGGTGTTGGGTTCTCCTCTCTCTTCTCTTGCTTATCTACATAAATAGGATTGACTTTATTCTCGAGGTTTTTGAGATCAAGAGAGAGAATCCTTCACAAAGAATACATATATTCAATCCTATCTTCCTCACTTCTCGTTCTAAATCCATTATGCAACTCTACATACATATATTGATGGTGGTGTTAAGTATTAAAATCCTCCAATGTAATCCTCCCAGGTGAAGGAGCCTTTACTCTGTGGAGAAAACTTTCACACACACTAGACACACTTACTCCGTGTCTGTGATTTCTTCCAGGAACGAATCTGCCTTTTCTCTTTCTTAAGATATTGCCTACGGTAAACCACTCCATTTCATTGATTCCCACTTTCGATCTTTCTCAGCTTAAGTCTTCTTAAGTGTGCTCGTTCAGTTTCCATTACACCGTTCCCTATATAACACTGTTACATAACAATATATTTCTGTTACGTAGATGACTCCAATTTAATGCAGTTTGCAACCCATATCTAATTTACAAATGCTGTGTCGTTCATTTCCCACCAACTGATTTATGGCAACTGGCTTTCTATTGGGTTGGTCTTTTATTGCTTCCTGTGTCTCTTGCACTATCTAATGCAGCTATCTTTTAACGTTAGGCAAGTCACATTGGCTTCGTTGTGGTTGGTCCAGTTTCCGTCTACACAATTTGATGACCGAGTGACATTATTTTCTTGATTGTGGCTGTGTGGCAATTGTAACGATTACTCCAGTAACTTCTCTCTCTCTCTATCTTTATGTCAAAACTGTAATTGAAGTGAAAGCATTCATGAGACGTGCGATGCGGTTTCGGTAGTGTGGGAGAGAGGCTTCTAGTTTAATGGTGGTAATTTGCATTCTCTTGATGATACCATTCGGTCATGTGCATGCTAATGTCTAATATCTCTATGTCTATGTAATGTTAGAATTACAGTACATTTTGCCTGAGCCAATTTCCTTTCTGTCAGCCACCTTCAGTATTTTATGATTACCTCAAAGAAACCATTATTCGCGTCGACGGAATGGCGTAAAATAAATTTAGTTAAAATCCCATCCATGCATCACATGAGCCTATACAAATTCCAAACGTGTGCTTACAAAATTCTACATGGACAAAAAAGAAGAGGATTAAAGGAATTTCCATCTCTTTTTAAGGGGATTTTGAGTAAGAGAGAAAGTGGCAGCGAAAAAAGAGGTTTCTGGTTAGCGGCTGTGAAGAAAGGCTCTTTAATTCCAATATGCTTCTCTCTCTCTCTCTCTCTCTCTCGTTCTTACTCCAAAAGACGTATCACATCACATGAATTTTGTATATATTTTAAAAGCGGTTTCAAAAGTGACAGAAAAAGAAGGGAAGGCGAGAGAATAGACCGTGTGTGTGGCAGCTACACTTCAATTCTATTCCGTCAACCGTGGTGAAAGCAATAGCCCATGGTGAACTCTCTCGCTCCAAGTCTCGATCGCTACGTAGGTATTTTCTTACGTGAAACCTTACGAAGAATAGTACAGAAGTGCATCTATAGTAATGTAGCCTACTTTACCGCACAGACCTCTTCTACGGCGACCTATCCTCTCGCCTGTCAGAACGGGGAAATGGAAATTGAAAAATAAATGGTATTTCGATGCTATTGATGCTCTCTACGAGACTGTCTCACTAGAAAATTGAACTTGTCAGGATATGCTACACACACACACACACACACACACACACACTTGCATACTATCTGTACGCTGTGTGGAAATCCAAGCACATTATATTTTTATACTCCCTTCGAAAACTTCGAATGGTTCTCTCTGTGGATCATTCAGTATTGAAACCCATTCGCCAAACACTCATGAGCCGAAGAAGCGTTACACTCAATCGGTATTGTGCATTTACATGGAATAAACTGGTAGACTTTAAATTTGCATTGATTCTGAGGGAAATTGACTTGTCAGCAACCAATTATATATTGAGGACAACAAGGGAGAGAGTTTCTTACTTGAAAGAGTGAGTGGAGAAGTGAGATAGCTTTACTCACGAAGCATAATAATAATTTCCTCGCTTATTGGATGGTGAGATACGATACACCAACGCTATCTCCTCTCTCCTCTGTGTTTAAATGATTGGCTTCTTCTTTTGGAGTCGAGTAGAAGTGTAGTAGTTCATACTTAAGAGTGAGTTTGGTTACGTAATAATGTGTGTGTGTGAGGTTGAAAGGTAGTTGAAAGAGCAATAAATGATTGTGGACGATAAATATTCCCCAATGATGTGGATGGTGTGCCGTAAAGTTTAAGGGAATGAAGTCTCTTTGCAATCTTCATTTTAGTGATGATGATGCATGTTGGTTGATGTGAATGGGGAAAGGATGCATATATTTATAGTTGATGGTAATGATGTGATGGGTAGTGCGGTGAGCACGTAGGAATTAATGGTGCGGAATGTTCAGCCATGAATCTGTTTTCTCCAGTTGCCAGTGCTGAAGTTGACATGGTTCAGAAGTTCCTCCAGTTCTCCTTCTACTCTTCTGTTCTTCACTGCTGCTGCTGCTGCTGCATTATCCTTTGGTCTGTATCGTGTCAAGAAGAACCGGATCTGGGCTACGTGTGTATGTATTGAGTATCGAAGGAATTTGCTGTGTCTACCGCAAGTTTTAGTTGTTGTAGTTCGAGAGCTCCTGTCTTTTGTCTAAAAGGCAGTTAGTTGTTGGTGTGTAGAGAAATGAAAGTCTTATACGATCAGATAGAGAAGGGATGAAATGGAGCATAAAGAGATGGGTGGGTGCGGCTTCTAATTACTGTCCAACCGGATCTTCTGACAAATTGTTTTAAGGGAATAAGGCGAGGTACACGAAGCAAAGTAACCGAAGCGGAGAGAATGATATATATATATATGTACATATATATCTAACGTCTCTGCGTGTTGCCTGTGTGTGAAAGGGGAAATAACACATGAGAGAGAGAGAGACGACGAGGAAAGTGTAGGAAATGAACTCTTCTGGACATTTGGTAGTAAACCCTTAAGACTCCTCCATAATTCCTCTTCTGCTGCTCCACCGACTAGCTTCATAATTATGGTCATGTTAGGGAAGAGAAAGCTCCCATACCATACACCGCCTATCTGCCATGTACATCAAACGCTGAGGAAATTAAACTAAATTTAACTTGGCACATAGCCCATTCCACTTCATCTTAGGAGAGGGTCACAAGGCAAAGAGCTGTAAAAACAAACACTCGAGTGTTTAATGTTCTTTCTTAATTCCTTTACAATCTCAATTGAGGAAACATTGAAGGGAGGAATTAACTGTGGAGACTCTCTTCGCTGCATTTAAAGACCAGAGAACTTTCCTTTCTCTCATGCATCACCAATGCTATGCAGATTGAAGATGTTTCCTTCAAACAATGCAGTTTTAATGAGTAAACTGACTTTATTACGGCAGCCTTTCTCGGACTATTATCAACTGGCTCCACAAAATAATTGTATGGATGAGGAACGTAATGAAATATTAAGAAATTACAAAGTTGCAATTCCTCCATTTAATTATTTCGCAAAGCTTCTCGCTCTCTCTCTCTCTCTCTCTCTCTCTCATTCCTTTTGAAATTGGCTTGAGACTGCTGAGAGCTACTTTCTCCGTACTGTCATCCTTCTCTCTGAGTACTTAGTACATTGTAGAGAGACTATAGGTGTTCTTTGGTTGATATGCTGGTGTGTGGCACTGCCTGCCGATGAATCTAATTAAAACTTTCTCTCCTGGAACAAGTCAACCACAAAATGGACTCTCACTACTTTTTAATGTCAGCTTTCATCCTTTCCTATCTGGTAATTGATAAACATAGTGTGCGGTGACTTTGATGAAGTTACTTCCATGTAAATTACTTCGTAGAATGGAGTTTTCATTCGCCTCAGATACTTGTCGTTGTCACTTTACTTGAAAACCTCTCTTTTCTCGACTTACTATACTTATTCACACTGTGCAGACGACATTTTCCAAATTTCTCAAACTTTTCTTCGCCTAATTCTTTGTAGAAATCAAAGCGATCCTGATTTCATTTTGGGGCTTAAGCGTTGAGATTTCATCTATCAAATCTAAATCCCCTTTTATGCTATTTCCTGAAACTTTTCACTCTTTGGTGCACTCTTACTTTAACACAGAACATGTTTATTCTATGGCCACAGAGAAAAGGGGATTTCTGTGGAGTTTCCCTTTGTTCTAAACTACAGCACGAGAGCCCACAAAGTTAAACAGGATTGTATAAAGAAGCCTAAATGTATAGGCGGATTGGTGGCAAATCTGGATGTTTTTTTCCTTGTTCCAATCATGGAAAGTAGGAGTACAGAGAGGTAAATGTAATAAGGTGAGGTGGGATTTCCTTCTGGAATATTTGATGAGTAAACTTTGATGGTATAGTTTGTTGGAGTGGATTGGATGAAAAGGAGATTGGGTGGTTTGACTTAGAGATTAGTTTTTGAATGAATTATGGTCTTTGGCCTGTGGGATACCCATCTAAACTCACTTACTTATTGGATTCCTATTTCAAACACTTTGTCATAGTGGTAGTGGGGAATTCTACGACACAGCAAAACGAATTATGCTGCTTCATTCCACACTTCCAGAGATCCAGTTCCAGAGAGCGAGAGAGGCTTCTCTGGAACATCACCAACCGCCACCACCACCATTCCTATCTTCTCGGCTCCTATCTCTCTTGGTCTTCTTCACACAGATATGAAGGGAAATATGAGGCAGGGAGAGAAATGAAAAGTGCAAAGGTTATCCAAATTGTGGAAAGTCAATTTACTCTACAGGCTAAAAGTATTCATAAATAAATAGACACTGGTGGTAGACTAGCGGTGTGCATTAGTATTGAGACCGTTTACCATTTCTCTCTGTTCAGAGAGAGAGAGAGAAGGGAAGAGTAAAAGATGATGAAGGATTTGTGGCTAAAAAGTAAACTCAAGAAGCGAACAAATCTCGCACAGTCAGATTATCTCTCTTGCTTTTCCCTTTGAGAGTAATACAAAGTCACCCAACAAGACTCACTAGACTAAAATAGTGTATAGCTGTAGTAGTAGCTGTAAACTGTAGACGTTTATCCAGCTTGCCTGCATCGCTCCACCGCACCTTCTCATCTGCCTAGAGTCTTGAGTCTAGAGAAAACTCCTAGCGCCTCTAATATGATAGGATTTAATAAGATGGTGAAGGAAATTGAGCATGAAGAATAAATTGGCCGGTATGGAAAGATTAACTTTCATAAATCAACCATTTTGCTATCTCACTCACTCTCTCTCTCAATCTCTTTCATCCATTTCATTTGCATACACTTTCTCGCAGAGATCAGGCAAGACCGCCAGCTTCTTGTACATAAATTAGCTGAACAGGAAACGACCTCACCTTGGAGTTGCAAGGAACCCCCATTTTATGAATGTGTGTATCTCTCTTTTCCATCCATATGCACCTTACTTCCTTCCACCAACCCATCAACCCAAATTGATCTACACTTCCTTCCTTTTACCGCCCACCCACACCACACATACTACATAAATCTATAAATATACTTTCTGCACTTCCATCTCAGCATCCCATTTATTTCCCTTCTTGCTAGTTGCTACATACCAACTTCCTTCCTTCCAATCTCTTGTCAGTATACAAATATTCCTTATCGTGATTCATCTCTATAGACAATATATTATAAAGTAGACAAGGAGAAAGCACAGCCAAATTCTTTTATCTTAAAAGGCAAGTCTCCATTCTGCTCTCCGTTTAATTAAATTCAATCTTATGTCACAATGCGGAGAGTGCATACTTGTCTTGTCAATATAATATGTCGTGTTCCTCACATGTATATGTTCATGTGCAGTGTACAAAAGAATTTTTCAATAAATGTATTTCGATTTTGTGTGTGTTTCAGAGGAGCTCGAGGCACCACCGCCTACATTCCTTACCTGTGACATCTCCACGTGCAGAGACACCTACTACAACAGTCACCTCGACCTCAACTCCATCCAGTAAATTAATAAATTCCGCAGGTATTCATGACTCTTGTAATTTAGCCTTTCTTCCTTTAACCCGTATTGTGTTCACTAATGCCCTCGAAGGATTCTCCGAATCTGTGAATGCTTTCGAAGTAGAGAATTAAATGTCTAAATATCTCCACGGACAGAGAGCAGAGTCCTTCGCGAAAGTCTGAGCCTTTTGACAGGAGGTTTTTCGTGGAATGGCTTTCATCCTAGAAACTAGAAACCCTTCTGTAGATGATTCACTACTACGGGCTGTGTGAACAACAAAGGCAGCCTGAAGTTATGAGGAAACACCTTAAAGCTGTAGTTTGAGAAGTTTCATTGGTTTATTGTTGCAGGAGACAATGGAGGAGAGCAGTGTGAAGGTTGGTGGTGCGGACCAGGTCGAGAGTGTGAAGTAAGTCCTTTAGACGGACTCCCCAGATGTAAATGTGTAAGCGAATGTAGAAGTTTGGAGTCCGGAGGAGTGGGCAAGACGGTTTGCGGGACAGATGGACGATTGTACGAAAGTCACTGTGAATTGCACAGGACAGCCTGCCTCACCCAGACTCAACTGGCCATCGACCACTCGAACGCTTGCTTTAAGCACAATAGGAAACAAAACTTGGATAAATTGGGAGAAAGAAAGAAAAGCCATTTGAAACGAGGTCACTCGTTAAACAACAACAACCTCGATTCTGGTTAGTGAAGAAAACACAATGAGCTATTTTGCAACCTTTCTCTCTCTCCTTCCTTTCCCACTCTCTCTCTCTTTCTCTCCTACACTCCGACCAATTGTTCCCGTTTATGTCCCCAAAAACAACTTTACGAAGAACACGGCCACCACCTACACTTCACCTACACAACACACTAATATTCCAAAATTCCAAACCCTCTTCACTCACCCTTCCTATTTTCCGTACGCTTCCAGTCTTCATAACAAAAGAAATTTATACTCCAGGCCACCTGCGAGTTCTTCATGATGATGTACATTCTTTAATTTCCTTGCTCATACTTTCTAACTCTCTCTCTCACTTCTCAGGAGAAATCTCCTTTTCCTACAAAATCCGTCTGAGTCTGTTCTCTCTGCTCAGAAAGTAAGTGGATTGCATTTGGCATATGTGTGTACGTGCACAGACAGGATTTCACACAAAACGGATATCTCTCTCTTCCTACGACGTACACGACTTGTCATGATGTTCGAATTATATTTTGATGGGAAGGAATTATACTCGTCGTGTAGGTGAAGTAGGACTTAATATTCAGCTTCATACACTCAAGCACTCTTGCCAGTGTGTTCGACAACTGAAGAAGGAGATTGAACTCCTCCTCAGTATCTCTTTTACGGTTGAATGTTGAGAGTATTTAATTTTCTGCACAAAAAAAGAATCCTCAGAGAAAATATTAAGCTGGTAATATTGACTTAAGGTTTACAAAGACACTTTTCTTCGTGCTCTTTTCTGACAATTTTGGTGAAACTCCGAAGGAGAAGGAGAGGAAGAAGAAGAAACATGCTAGGCCCGCCGGATGTATCGTGTCTTTAGTAATAATAATGCAGCTTCTGGTAGTTTTGGTAGTTTTGGTAGTTGGTAGTTGGTAGGGCGAAATCTTATTAAGTGAAAGAGAAAGGGTTTCATTATTTGCGTAAGAAAAGATGGAGAGACAGGAAGTACGGAAGGAGTCTGTGAGAGAAGTTGTAGGGAAAGCTTTCTTCTTCAGAATGATGGGTGCTTGTTGGAATGTAAAGAGCCCATCTGTGACTCGCTCTCTCATCCTTCCTGATCTGTTTTCTTAATGAATAAAATATTCATAACATATTCCGGAGGAGAAGGTAATGAATAGTCAAAAAGAAAAAGTCTCTCGCTTAACTCCCTCAGACAAGTCTTAATTGCATTTTTTACTTACAGAAATTCCCACTGACATCTTTTTATTATTTCTCACAAACGCTTTCTCCTTTCCGTAAAGAGGATAATACATAATTTCTCATTTTTTCACTTACCCTACTACAATACCGTGGTAGGGTATATCTCTTAAGGTTTCCTCAGACTCACTAATAGTCAGACAAAGTACTTGGGATGTGATATATTTATACGGACGCTAGGGATTATAGCCCGCTGAAGAGTGTCTCTCTGAAGTTGCGGGTAAAAAAAACTCTTCAACTTCACTAGAACTTAAACACATATTCCAGTGGGTCGTGGTAGTGGTAAGCTAAGCTATACTTTGTATAAAGTTATACTTGGCAGTGTTGGCAACCCTATTTCTCTGGTATTTTAACTGCCTACATGATTAGAATTAGAAGGGGTTCTTACTCTTCTTTTGGGTTTTTTCCCTCTTGGTGTTATCAAATTTAATTATCCACGTGATGCAAAAAACTCAAGTGTTAAAGGACTTTGCGTTCCTTTGCCGAGTTTTCTTCTCTCTCTCTCTCTCTGTTTCTCCACATACTTTTTCACACTTTAATCTACTTAAAAATCCGCAACGACTCTTTTCCTCACGTAGTCTTGGATTTCTTTAATCTTGAATCTTCGCAGTGTGTGAGAGTTAGAGATGAGAGAGAGAGAGGAATAAAATAAAACTAAAGAAATAGAAAGGTACCTAGGGATATATAAGACTAAAGTGAAAGCCTCCAGAAAGGAAATGGGAATGGTGGCGGTCTAAAACTCGCTTTGGAATCATAAAAATAAAAATATTATGAATACGAAGGGGAGAGTCAACAAGGGAATTTATGCCCTATGGAGTATTTACTGCTGCCATGACTGGTGACTCGGTTGCATTACGGAATTCACTGCTGAGGGAGTGTGTGACACATCCATAAAAGTAATCTATAGAGTCTTCCTTCCTCTCTTTCTGTGTAGCCATTTGAATTTGACACACCATAAAGTTCCCACGCATGTTAATTTTACATGCATCTACTTTTACTTGTAATAAACTCTCGTGTGTTTGTATGCCTCGTGGCTTGCTTTCCCCTGGCTAGTCAGAGTGAGAGTGTGCGTATATACAAAGAGAAGGTATATTTGTTCTAGAGAAGTACCACTTCATTTATCTCTCCGACGCTTAATACAAGCTCAGTAATAATGTGAGCTCAACGAGATCATGAAAGCTGTTCAGAGGAACATGGTAAGGTTACCCACCCATGTCTACACGAGAGAGTAGCAAGAGACTGTGAAAGATTTTTTATTAATCGTGAAAAAGTCAAGTGGACAGAGAGAAAGTCGGACGTGACTCTGAGCAGAGATAACTCACATTATCCATCATCAGCCTCAGCGAGACAATGTCCATAGTTCATTTTGAGCTTCTGTGAAGAATGCCGAGTTACTTCTTCTATATCTATAGTATCTCAGTCCATGTCCCCACCATTTTATATATACTTTGTAAAAAGAAGCTTATAGATGAGAGAGATGAAATCTCTTTTCTCGGACGCTTCTCTCGTCGTAACAAGAGACGAAGAAGGAACAAACGGAGATATGATTTGGTGACATGAGATAGTGGAATGTGATGTGATAAATATTTTGAGAAATGGGATTGCGTCACAGACACGTCCGATGCTTAGAGAAACCTTCCTTCTATACTTTGATGTACGTGTTCTCTGTGTGAATGTGTGTGTCCCAAACAAGACTGCTAAAAGGCTTATAAACTCAGGAGCACACACACAGTATTATTTAGCGACACAGATTGGAACAAAATGTTATCCTGAGTACGTGTTATAGTGTGGTGCAATGAATTGATGATCGACACACACATATACACTCACCATCCTAGTTGGAACTTAGAAACACAGATAGAAAAGTTGATTCAGCTTTAGACTGACTGTGTGTGTAGCAGGAATCAGTCCCTCTTTAGCTTTTGTGCGGACTTTAGTAGAAACGAGTGTGTGTGTGTGTGAGTTTAGTGATAGGGAGATAAATTGGTACCATTTCTCACTTCTTTCCTCAATACCCAATCTTTGCACCCAGATGGACAGTCTAGATCGGATGATGGCAGTTTTCTACTCCAATTCTATTGTAGAATGAGTGTTATGTGCAGCTAGAGTTGATTTGGTGGTGGATGTGGTGTAATATTGAACGCAGTAGAAGTCGAAACTAGTAGAAGTAGAATTCTAGGGTATACATTCTAGTATTCTTTCTAGATTTGTGTGTATACATACATTGTAGTAGTTGGTGATGGCACCATGGGATTCCCTGTGAGTTTCACAGCAGAGTCAAAAGGGAAAGTTTTCTGACTTACACCCTGACCACACACTACGCTGTGGGTTTAATATAATATTGTATGAGCCTTTATGTCTTCTATATTTACATGAAGAAGGCTATATTATAGATTTTAGACTACCACCACAGTCAACAGTGGTGTAGGAAGAAGAATGAGCTTTATTCAGAATAGTTTAGAAGAATTTAGTGAAATTGAATGAGAATTCATTTGCCTATGAATAGGCCCAAGTAAAGTGGGACATTGAATGGAATCGAATCAAATGCAATTTATTTCACTACTCACTCCAGGAATGCAGAATGAGAATTTCTTTCTCTCTCTCTCTCTCTCTCTACAAAACTAGAAAACATTTCGGAGTTCTCACTTTCCTTAAGACAAGAGATACCACTTACCCTTTAGAGTAAGTGGGAGAAGAGTATCTGATAGTACTAGTGTACCAAAAACTACCAACTACGGAAAGTACCAAATTACGTATATCATCATTGCATAGCTCAACAGCTCAAGTATCACCAAGATATTTCGGCAGCCTCTCTCTGTCCTTTCTGCTTTCACTTGTTTTAGAAAGACTGAAAGAGAGAGGAGAGAGATTTGTTCAAGCTCAAGCGTTATATTTATAACGTATAACTGTATGTAAAACGATTATATATAAAGCAACTTCTCACACGTCCTTTAAGTAGAAAAAAGAGTGAAAGTTACACACACAACCAGCTCTCTTTTACTTCTAACTTCTCTTCTCTAAAACATATGACAACTGAGACATCCCGTGCGCACTCAAAGATATACATAAAAAATTTGAAGAAACATTGTTAGACGTGGATAGAATGGATGTGTATGTGTGTGTGTACACATATACACAAGTTTTATGCAGGGAAGTGAAAAAGAGAAGGGTTCTCGTGGATTTATAAGATGGTGAAAGAAAAAGGAAGAATCACAGGGTGTGTATGTGTGCAAGGGAAATAAATAGAGAAAGTTCTATTTTGTGAAATTGAATTTGGATGATGTTCTCAGTTCACATGCAATGACTCTCTTTCCAACAAACTTGGGTGAAGCATCGAAAGGAGAAGAGAGAAAACTTTTGCCCGATCGTATTTATTTAATAGAAGGAATTCTCAAAACAAAAGAACGAGTTTACGAGAGAGAAAAAAGTTAGTAGACTTGATCAAAATGAATCTGTTCTTTGGCCCAAGTTCAATTTCTTCCAGTGACTTGAATGAATTAATCAAATTCATCCCTTTTCAACTTCGCACTATTTCTTTTTACTCAACATTCAACATTATCATTTAATCAACCATTACTAATTCATTCAGTTCTGTTGCGTAGCTGTTCTTCTGTCACTACATTTTGCTTTTCGAGTTTTCTTAGAAGGAGCCTGGCTAATAATTCACCAAACCAGAATTCTCTGAACTCCAAGACCACCATAGCACATAGCCTAACAGGTTTCCTAGAAAAAGTATCTGTGTAACTAGCTGTAGTGATTTTCGAGTGGGAAACATGTGCTGCAGTGCACAATCTATTTTATAAGTGTACAGCAGTACTCTTCGCCAAATAGCCTTCTCTTTAGATTTCCTAGAAACGACTGCCACCATCTGTTTCCCATTTACATGCTTTATCATTGCTGTAAAAAATAACCAATTTCATGTACACCAAACTCGCAAGCTCTTCTTGATCTCCCTATCTATTATGTATGGTTTATAAGTACTCCCATTCAAATAGGATTTTTCGCTTCACTTGGCTAGTTTAAGGTCACCCACGCGGAATACGAAGAGTGGGGTGGGGTTCATTTCTAAAATAAGCACAGTACAACAAAGCTACGCAACTTGAAACTAGGCATAGATTGATGGAGTGGATTTGTCTGTTACGATTGAAAGAAAATATACATTTTTATATACGAAGCCAAACATAAAATGCCATTTTCGAGGTTAAGTGAGTGAAAGTTCCTTTCTAAAAAGACAAACAAATTGCACAGCTCAACTTACAAATTGTGTTATGAGTATGGCTCTCTTTCGTTACAAAGAGAAAGTTTTCACTAGACATTTCAAAGCTAAAAGAAATCTACAACTATTTATACTTTCACTTTCAACTTTCTTTCATTTTCGTATCGTCACATGTAATTATCTCAAGAGACAGAGACAGAATGCAATTCATACTTTTTTGTAATTCATAGAAATTAATGTTTATGTTTCAAACTGCTTTTGGTAATGTGTGCAATATTGCACATTGTGATTAATGAAGATGTATTTGTTCGTTCGGGGAAAATGTCACAATTAAAAACTTTCTTTGAAACTGAAGAAAGGTTTACGAATCAGTTTCGTATATATAAAATGAAATCATCGTAATTACTTTTAGTTGTTTGCAGAGTAAGCAATCAGGTGATTGTATTGTAATGGTCATTCCCAGAAGATGAGAGTTCACTTTATCATCTAGTGCGTAGGTCTCCTCTTCATTTGGCAGCTGAAACAAAAGTTATTATGATTCTCATGGCAGTAGGGAGGGTCGAAGGATATATCTACAGAATCTACACACAGTATACAACATATTACATACTGTAGTGTGTTTGTGTTGATTCAAGTGTTTGTGCATGCCTCGTTAAGGGGAAGAGGAAAGAGAAAAGGATAAAAAGTTGAGGGATTTTTTTTTCATCCGACCACTGGTCGTTTCCTGGTACAAACATATAATACAAAGTGATCTGTCTGCATATAGACACACAAGATACGGTCCCTGTTATGTGTAAGGAATGATTACACATCCACTTGCACTTGGTTCTAAGAAACTGGCCAATCCAAAAAGCAACCAGGAAGTTGTTGGTGGTGTGTGTGTGCGGTGGTGGATTTCTACAGAACTCCCTTCTTCTTCTTCTTCTGTGATCTTTCCGTTGCTTACACACAGACGAAGAAACAACTCGATCTCAATGCTCACTGTTCTGTAACTTCTATTCTCCTCAGTCAATCTACAATGCACGATTACCTACACAAAAAGAAAGCGTACATACTATTCAACCGTTTATATAAGATCATGTTAAACTGTATATATGCTTTCTTTCCACCTTCTCTCCTTACACACACAAACACATACACACATGTACACTCGTTCTTTTATACCTTTTGACGGGCAAGGAAACTAGGACTGAGGAGGAGGAAGTGGAAGTGGGCATCCCAACATTACATTATACACACTTTCACTCCGCTTTCCTGATTAAGAATGCCCTGTGCGTCCTCCTTGCTTGTGTTTCAGGAAACGCGGAATCACTCCTCCACTGAAAGGAGAAAACGAGTCAAATAGAGTTTTGAGGTGCTTCGGGCATTTTACACTACTTTCTTCTTCTCTTGTTCCTCTAGATTTTGGACCCCGTGACTTCTCTGATTACAAAGAAGATTCTCCGAGCAAGAAAGATGCTCATCCGTCTTTACCAATGGGATCATCCATTGGAGCTGGTAAAATGGGCTCAAACAATTGGCCAAAGCTTTTCCCAGGGAATAAGAATAAAGAGGGATCCTCAGATAACCCAGATGATAACAATGATGACGATGGTGATGAAGACGAAGATGACGATGATATAGACGATGAAGACGAGGACTTGTCAGAGGAAGATTCAGTTGGAGATGCGGAAGGTCCAGTTAAGTCGTCTTCCCCAAGTTTCTCCAGTCGCCCAAGTCCACGGAGAATTGAAGAAATCAGGAGAGAATCATCGTCCCTGTGTTCGCCACAGGAATATGAAATATTAAAAGTACGTGAGAAGACTATTTAGTCCACATTCCCTTCTCCGTCTATTTCACACCATTCCGAACTCATTTGTTCATATTCCTCAGTTAAAATGCGTCTTCTTCCACACACACACCAACATTATCCTTTCTCCTTTCTTTCTACTTCTTTATTTACCCTCCTCTTCCCTTCTTGTCATCCACCCGAGTTAAACTTTCCCTTTTCTCTCTTTCTTCGTCCTGTTAAATAGATGATCTGACTACCTAACCACTGTCATTCCTTCTTTTACTGTGGGCTTAACTGCGAGAAACCTCCTGCTGTCTAAAAAAGTCTAGATTCTAGATGAAAATGTCAAAAACTCTTTTCTCCCACTTTCTCCGGGTGTCGTTTTCTCTTTAAAAATGTACCTGACTCTACGCGTAAAATAACTTAAGTTTGATGGAGGATAAAAGTATAAAGAAGGATGAGAGTTGTGAGCTGGTAACTAAATTGGTCTGATTGAAATGGATAGGATAACTTGCTCCTGTACAACCACGAGAGGATGATCGGAGGTGTAAGGAACTTCAAGGCGGCGATGGAAAGAGGGAATAATAATAATAATGTCAACGTTAAATTGTCCCCACCTTCTTCATCCTCCTCGTCATCGTCCGAAGAAGAAGAAGAAGGTTCCACTGCGGTTGGGGATGGACCAGAGGCTGGGAAGGATTATTTGCTTTCTCTCATGTTTTCACACTTCGATCGAAATAATAATGGAGCTCTCGAGTATGATGAGTTGCACAGGGTAAACATTTCATTCACTCTCGGCTGACTCCACACACACAGAGGAGACTGTCAAACCCATACGTGGAAATTCGGATATTTCGGATATGTTTTTGTATGTGTGTTTGTTGGAAGTTCGGAGGTTTGGAGGTTTGGAGGTTTGGGATTGAATGTGAATATTCTCTCATCCACCAAATCATACACGTCTATCGTTTCCAATTCTGTTCGTCGCACATATGGGTTTATAGTCGGTTTTGTGGGACGACGCCTCAATGAATTGACAAAACCGATTGTGAGTATATTTGAGTGAAAGGTATTTTTGTTTGGTTTTGGTAGGTGGACATGGATGAGTCTTTGAGCAAACTGGCATCCGGATGTAGCCTCGTGCATCTACTTAGGTTTGACGATTCTGACCACAATGGACAGCTGAACATCAATGAGTTCTACACTGCTTTTAACAAGCTTTACAGTAAGGAGGACACATGAGTTTTGTTAGTTATGAATGTATAGGCGGTGGAGCAAGGCTATTGTAAAAGCCTTGTAGAGATATAAAACATAAATGTGAACGAGATAAATGAGGAAGGAGAAGACAGGGTGGGATTCATTGGTATAATTATTATTGCTCATAGGTGTGTCGGTGATATCATTAGACAAAGCTCTGGAAATCACTCATGTCACCGCCACAGTGGGAGACAACGTGGAGATCAAATGCGACGTGTCAGGCTCACCACCGATGCCAATTGTGTGGCGACGATATGGTGTGGATTTGTCGAGTTTGAATCAAGATGAGCAAATCCGAGTATTCCCTGATGGGACTCTCTATCTCAATAAGATTCAGTTGCTTCATTCCGGAAATTACAGTTGTCACGCTCAGCGGAATCAAGAGGTCATTCAGACTCACATTCTCTCCGTCCAAAGTGAGTCTCTCTCTCTCTTCACGTTCACGTCTCCCTTATCTCTTACTGCCTACCTAATATTCTGTTAGACAACTGCACTGTGTCTCTATTATATAAAACTATAAATATCTACACAACTACGGAACAACATACACAGCAGAGCAGTGAAACCGCAGCAGCAGCAGCAATGAATGAGATACGATGAGACAGTGTGACTGTGTGTCTCGTGGAGAAAGCTACATACAACCTCTGTGTATTATGTAATACTACTTGGTTGGCTTATCTTTTTGTCCGGAACATGTCATCACCAAGATACAGTATCCACTTCTCCTTTGCTTCCTTTCTCGCTTAATTAAATTTGTAGACACACACAGTCACTATCTATATGTGTTAATATTATGTGTGTGTGTGTGGATGCTTGCAGCTCTGCCGGATGTGAGGGTGATGCCACACATTGTGTGGGAGAAGCCAGGTGAGGAAGTAAGTATGGAGTGTCGAGTGATGGGAGAGCCGTTCCCCGTGGTGCAGTGGCTGAAGAATGATGATCCACTTCCCATTGACACAAGTCACAAGTACTCTCTCACTGGGGATGGAATCCGACTTACCCTCAAGGACGTCTACTTCTCTGACACCGGGGCCTACATGTGCAAGGCTCAGAATTCTGCTGGAAAGAAATTGGATATCTCATCCCTCGTGGTTATAGACCAACAGACTCCTTCCACAGGTACACCACAACGTATACTTGTGTGGTTATTATTATTATGGAGAGATGATAAGACACTCTCATCTGTACTTGGTATGATAATCCTCTACTCTCATCCACCAACGTCGTCGTCTCCTTCAGAGAAAGACTACTTGTTTATGTATGAGCTGAGGTGAAGTGGTTGGGGAAAGCGATACATACAAGCCTAACTGGAGTAGAGACTGAGAGACTCTCTGTTTGAATGAACAACTTTTCTGTAGTCTCTGAGATAATAACGCCATATGACAACTGACCCATAAGTGTTTTATCTTGCGTAAAAAATATCTTTTCCTCTCCCATGAATTGTATATTATTATGGAGATGGATATGAGAGTGTGAATAATTTATTATTTCTCTCTGTTTCCCACACGTCCTTCTTCTTCTACGTTGAACTTATGTGTTTCTCTACATATGTACTGTATATCCGTCCCACTCACTTTCTCTCTCTCTCTCTCTTTCCTTCACAGTTCAAATGAACGAGTCTCAATTCTTCGTGTTTCATGATCGTGGAATATCCATTTATGACCCAACCAACTGCAGGATTCAACATCAGATCCAAGGAACTGACATCATTCCTGGAACTCAGGTTTGGCCCTGTGCATTCTTCCCACTCATCCTTTACTTTCTCTCTCTCTCTGTACCTAAAACATAAACAAGTTTGTTTCTCCTCATTTCCATATACTCTCTCTCTCGCTGTGAGTTTATGTCCATCCGGGAGAGAAAGACTTTCTCCTATTACTTTTATGGTTACTGTGTGTGTGTATGTATGTATATTTTTACACATGTGTGTTTTGCATTTACATTTACTTTACAGCAAGAATATGTTTGTGGAGACCGTGGAGCGAGTTGTGACTGGGGCAGAGCGATTCGAGTCTCCTCAACGTACGTTTATGCATCTCAGCCAAAACTGGACAGAGTTCTTGTGATCTCTACGAGTCAAATGGTAGTGGTGGATGTAGTTCCCACGGATCGGTACCCCGTGGAACTCCATTATATTCCCCACTTGGATCAAGTGTGGGTTCAATGCTGGAGATCTGAGGAAAGTCCGTCTCAAAAGACGCTGCAAGTCATACGGGAAGGAAAGGAGAAGCGGAAGCATCATACAGTCCACCCTGAACCTATCGACAGTCATTTCGACCTCGTGGAAAATCTCTTTGTCCCTCCGGATACGAAGTCAAGTTCCCAGTTCCGATATGCCTACGTTTCACATAAGAATGGACGTGGGTTGTACAAAATGGACTTGGTTGCTCTGAGGTACATAAAGAGTGTGGACCTCACTCCGTACAACTGCGTTCCTTCACATCTCCAGTTCTCAGCATTGTGTAAGTCCAGATGAAATCTAGAGATCTAGAAGAGTTTCAAGAATCTAGAGAAATAATAATATGAAAGGACTAGAAGAAACCTCATAATAAGATGAGGATAGTGCCGTCTTAATGAGAAAACTCTTCTTGATGTGCAATAATGAGCCAACTTTCACTTATTTCCAGATGGAATGATCATTGTGGAATGCTTTGAGCCTGTTACAAATCGACCGACGGGACAGTTGGTTCTGGATTCGCTTACGGACTCAGTCATTTACTACAAAGGAGATCGATTTGGGAGACCCTACTTGAGTCCGGATAGCCGCAAACTGGTTACAGTGTCTCATGGTCCAGATGGTACCACACTGTACCTTCAACTTATCAGAGGTTCCTTCTTTCTCTCGTCAAAATACTTTTCTTATGTCGAAGTCTTGTGTCGTGTGTGTCTCACAAATATTTTCCTTTTGATGTGGCAGAAAACGGGCTGGAGTTTTCGTTTGATGTGAAAACATCCCTTAATGTTAGCGATGTGACCTTCTTTCCATCCCAAAGGTCTCATACCTACGACCTCTACGCAAGTTCCGTGGATAAAGATGACGTACTTTTTGTAGACTTAGAATCAGGTAAGTTGTGTGGAGAGGAGAGAATTTACAGACACTCTCATACTTGACACATAAATTCTGTCCATTCCATTGGGTAATTGTGATGTGATTGCTCAGGGAAAGTGGAGATGGTCTCTGGAGTGGGATCAGTCGTAGGTCAGAGCTCGTGGAAGAGTCCCTTAAGATCCATATCAGCCCAAGGTCTATTCAGCAAATATCTCGCGACTCTTTCAGAGGATTCCGTCTACGTTCTCAACGGACATAGCCATACAATCAACTGTCAGATTGGAGGACTCCCCAAGCCCCATTTACTCGTTTGGCTGTAAAAATCAGAGAGCCATTTAGAAGAGTCCCACCTTACACACACACACACACGAGAGAAGTCTCCAGAAGAGATTTTGTCTCTGTGTGTCACACTTACAACTGCCCACCCTGTATATCAATGAGCCACATCAATTCTATCACTTTCACCTTCTCCTCTCGTATAAAAGTTACTTTTGCTAAAACTCTAAAACCTTCGCAGACAACAATCCAATCACAACTCTCTGTATAATTCCCCCCAGAGATAACTACTTGCTATTAGATGGTTATAAATTATCTGACTTGGCAGATTAATGTTTTCCCAAGACTACACTTCATCATTATTACACAGAGCAGAGAATACGCAGAGTTACAGAAGAAAGAGAAGAATCAGAATAATTTTTTGGCGTGCGAAATATAAGTTTGTAAATGTACACACAACCCGGAGGAGTAAAGACACACTTGAAAGAAACTCGGTAAAGAAGAAAAGTGTACTGAAAATCACAATAAATAATAATTAATCGATTTTGTATGTTTATTGTGTAGAGGGAGGAGAAAGTATTTGTAATATATTTGGAGTTATAAATTAGTTGTAAGTGGAGATGAGGAGAGGAGAGGTACCAAAGTAGAAGAACACAAACATTCCACACAGTCTTGTGTATGTAATAACATATGTACTAATTTAGTTGTACAAAAGGAGAAATAATCATTTGGTGTAAATATCCCATAAATAAAAAATTCTAGCGTGTATCACATCCCTTAAATAAACTTTTCTATTGAAATGTATCGTGTGTTGTACACAAGTAAGTTGTGAAGAAAAGGAGAAATCATTTTGATCTAAAATATGGAAATGTGAATTGTGAATGGGTTAGAAACATGCGATTGCAAAGGAAGAAAGTAAATTGAGAACTACAGAAATATGTGTAAAGTTTAAGTTAAGGTATTTCACGATTTTGATCTCACGGCCTTATCTATTGTAACATAATTAATGAACTAAGATAATATTTCTAACACACATGATTGCATCGCAAATATGATTGAGCGTAAAAAGAAATAATTACTGTGTAAAGTCAAAAGTATTCTGGCTACCGGTAGACGCGTGAGGAATCGTGTTTGATTAATTTGCATTTAAGTTATAAAAGTTGAAAGTATTCAAAAATGTGACGGAATAATCTCTAAAAATACAAGTAATATTGGGTTTTTCATACAATTTGGTTGTTTACGATGAAAGAAAAAGAATCTGGAAGGATTACATATTATTGCATGAACTACCAACATAACAAAAATTTACTTATTTATGATATGAATTTTGTGATCCGCTTTGAAGATCAAATTGTTAAGAAGATTTAATTCTCGAGAGTTCTTACAACAAAACTCTTGCATTTAGCAGCTTGTGTGAAGTAAAAGTAAAAGGGTAGTATAATATCAAGTGATTTCAAGTAAACTCGAAAAATCACTCTCCCGATAACGACGAACGTGTATTAGTGTAATGATACTATAAATGCATAAATATATATCATTAAACTACTACATACTTAATATCTAACTTAAATGAAAAAGGCGATCACATCATTATAATTAATAACATATGAATAACATTCCATAAAGATATAAACTGTAAATATATACTAATGATGATGATGGTAGAGATAGTGAAAGTTTGTTGAGAAGGTATTTGTACACTAACTAATTCACATTTTTGCATCACCAGTCCAAATGAGGAGATTGCACACAAAATATCAGCCCCCTGCCGTATGTAATTTGTAACATAGTGAAAGTCTCGCATTCACAATGTGACACACAATATTTGGTTGTATGATCATTAGAACTTTGTAGCATACACACTATATATATATATATACGGTATCTTGTGAAGTACCATCGGTATTTATCAAAATGTATTACAAAACGTATAATTAAAGATATATCTATCTAATAATATAGTTAATATATAAGCTTTCTTTCTCTGTCATATTTACACTTATTCCTCCTCTCATGTTTTGACAGACATGTGTCATTCATTATCAAGTATCAAGAACCAAGAGCAATTGACTTTCACTTGAGATCATGGATCCAACTATCCAACTGCCAAGTCAAAACAATCACTCACTCTCGAGTGCACAAACACAAACCAGTTAACTCTGTTGAATGTGTTTATTCTCCATAATATTTGTATAATTTATCTTTCAATAACACTCTCACACACGAATGTTACAAAAAGTACGAACATGGTTTAGGAAAGAGCATAGTTGTCACATAATTATGTAATGTTGTGTAGTATATAAGTTTCCCATTTGCTTTTAATGCTCTTCAAGTCACCCACTGTCATGCCAAGGGTCCTCAATAATTCCAAGAGTAGCAGTATCACTAGCAACTACTGCTGCTGCTGCTGCTGCTTTCTCCTGTCCTCCATCTACTTCTGCTGCTAATGCTTTTGTAATTTGACAAGTAACAGACCCCGACTGTTCATTTGTAGCATTAACAAATACACACGAACTCCTCCTCCCTTCACTCCTACAGATGAATTGATTCTCATTGAAATGGCTGAATGACTGTGACCAAACAAACACTCCGTTGTGAATCCAAGACCAAACGAAGGATTGTTGGTGAGATGCTTCAACTTCATTTCCATCCTGGGATTGTTGAAGTTCACATTCAAAAGACACATTTCTATTAGGATACTCCATGAGAACTTTAGGGTTGATCTGGACTCTGGGGACTTCTGGATGGAATCAGAATACAATCAGCATCATCAATACACAGACACACACACAAACGTAAGTAAAAGTAATTGAGGCTTCTCTCTCTCTCTCTCTCTCTATCTCTCGTGTAAATTGAATGAACAGTGAGAACAGACAGACCCATGACGGTGAGTGAAGTAGTCTGAATGACTTCGTCGTTTCGTGGAGATCTGCAAGAATAGTTGGCGGTGTGGCGTGGTTGGACGTTGACAAGTGAGAGAGACCCATCCGGGTTAAGCCTCATGTGGGGTGGTTCATTATGGAGAGATAAGTGAGGAGGTTTGAACCAGATAATGGAGGTTGGTGGGTATCCGCTGATATCGCATCGGAGAATCACACTCCGGCCTACATCCACACTCACTGTCTTCCACTCCAAGGCTTTCTCCAGGGAAATCATCGTCACTCCTTTCAACACATTCACATGGAAAAAAGACTCGTGAGTATAAAATCTCTCTCACACAACCAGACACTCATTTTTCCCAATGTCTTTAAACTCTACATGACAAGGTTTATTGATGGGAAACCATATAAAATATATAGGTAATCTATACATACAGTGAGATAAGAAGAGAAAGTATCGAACACTCTGAATATACAGAGCAATAATAAGTTACCGTAAAGATGGCTAAACGCAGAGAAGAACTCTGTCACATATAAAACTCCGTCTCCATTGGAATCGTCGTGTAGGAGGAAGTCTCGCAGTTGGCAGTTTAACTCGAGTCTCTGAGGTACTTTCCAAGCGTCCAACTGTATGCGTAACCAACAAAGGAAGGAACACACATACACACCCAGTGTCAGTGTATATAATAATAATATATCCTCCCCAAACGATTCGGGTGAAACAAAAGCAATAAAGACTAAAGATAAAGCGAGACAATTGGGTATAAGGCTCTAGTTGATGTGTTGCATTATCAATCTAATAATAATAATAGCCATCCACGTAGAAGAGCAGCTACAGACTAGAAGAGGTATAATAGGAGGAGATTCTAGAATTCTAGACTTAGACACATGCAAAAGCATTAGGAACTGCACACACAATGGAGTTTGTACTTGTACTTGTAGGTTGTTAAATTTGTAAGAGTTACCGTGTACAGCTCAGTATAGTCGATAAGCAAGTCTTTATTTTGATCGATGGATGAAAAGATGAGTCGAATTAAATTGTCCTTATCTGCTTCCGGCCCATCACCCAGTAGGTCTTTCCACACACTTTCTCCCCACAAACTTTCACCATTTACTCCCTCGAGTGAGGAATACGGGAGGAACGGCAGCCTTCTCCGTTGTTCACCATTTACCAGCACTTTTTTCACCTCCTCTGCACTCAGTTCAAAAAGTTTGGCCTAAAATTATTTCGATACACACCAAAGAAGAACATGTTAACCCTTCTTCTTTTGCACGGTGCCTTTTGAATAATCGATTAACTTTCTCTCCCACCAATGAATATCATATTATATGCACCCAGACTTACTATATAACACACACACACATACTTACACGAGCTGTTTCGAATTCTTCAGGCGAACACGACTTCAGTACTGGAGGAGGAGAGCCTTTCTGCATTACTGATTCATCGTATCCTCTTCCATCCATCTGCATTTCTTCTAAGTCATTATAAACTTCTCCACCAGCACCACCACCAAAGCTACTTCCTCCAGGTCCGTTGGTCCTCGTAGGAAAAGATTCTTCGTCATCCCTCCTTATCTCAACATCATCTGTGAAATTCCGAAATTCAATCTCAGACTCTTTTACTCGTAGGTATGTGTGAAGAAAACTCTCATCTCCTCTATCTCTCTCACTGATCTAGATTCTAGTTTTTTACACCTCTCTCAATCTTCTTTTGGCAATGATGGAAAGATTTAAAGTTTAACTATTTATTTCTCGGGAAAAAGGTCTGAGTGCTCACTCACATATTTAAGCTTATTACTCACTCTCAGAAAGATTATGCATCTCAGAGTTACGTGTAATAAAACGTACGTTTCATTCCTAGTGGTTTCATCTTAAACCTTCTTAAAAATAAAAACCAAAATCAGCAAAATCCTCTGAACTCTGGTTCACACAGTAAAGGAGGCAAAGTGAAAGCACCCACACTACTCATGAAATGAAAGCAAAGGTCTGCACGTTCTGCCTTACTGAACAAAGACTAATGAAACTGTAATGCTACTTGGACTTGGAGTGAACTCGTGGAATCTCGAGATAAAACTCTCTATATCTTCTTCTTTCACCCTGTATACGGGTCGGTAATGATTTTTAATCTGTTGGAAGTTGGCCATTAGAAGGTAATTTATTGGGATTAATGTTCTCATTCTATCAACAACTCAATCTGCAAGGAGGAGAGAGATCTCTAGCCGAAGGACTCTCCTCGATCCTCAGCTTCAGCAGCCACTTGCACTCTCGACCTCTCTCTCTCATCTCTCTCCTCGCTCTCTCTTATACATCCCATAAAACAAGAGATTAGAAAACTTTTGCATTTAATCCACATTGAAGTTAACCCAGGGTTTAATCAAAAATACCAGAGACTCTTTAATCTATCCACATCTCACACAGCTTCCGAAAAGTACGGAAAAATGTTCGTGAGAAATTGCTTTTTGCTTTCTCTCCACCAACCAACCCTCCTCTGCCTGTGTATAATAATCCTGAACGTTCTTTATGTCCACAATGAATGGAAACTTTCTACCCTTAGTCATCGGCCACACACATTCTTTCAAACAGTACTTTTCCCTCTCTCTCTCTCTCTTTCAGTTTAAGTCCATTATTTACAGAGACGAGAGAAATCTCCAGTTACTTTTAGTATAAAACAATACACACGCCAACGCGGGCAGTAGCTAGATATAATATTATAAGTCTCTAGCGTCTACACACACTCTATTGTTCTTCCTCATTCAAAGTTCACATGGATTGCACATACCACACACAACTCACATCGTGTTTTACTCTCATGTGTGCTTTATATAACTTATCTAACCAACTACTAATAGGGAGTGAGAGAGAAAAGCAAGAAGGAAACACAGGAAGTGTGTTTGGAGAAAGCACCTATTATTTCTAGAGTGTTGTACTAATGGTATTTAACAAAAAAAAGTCCTGGAAAGTATTACACAGTGTGTGTAGGGAAACTGTATAGAGAAGAAAGAAAGATAATGTTTCAGGGTATCAGATTGCTATGGGAGAACCTACTAACCAACCTAACACACACACTCACACAAGGTTTCCCTCAATTTAAAGAATGAATAGCAAATGCTATAGTGAAATGAGAGCTGGTGAGGCATTCGATCCCCACAGTTGGCTTTAGGGACGGTGAATTGGTCCGTACAAAGTTGAAGTAATTTACGAGGCATTAAATCTGTACGATTTGAAATGAGATGTCCTCCTTCCATAATTCAGTCATTGCCAACTCCCAAGACTATTTCTTTCACTACCGCTGTTATATTATGGGATTCCGGTCTCCTCCTCGTAGTTTGGGTTAATACACAACCCTTTATCACAGTGCACAAGCCGAAGGTTGGTTGATCTATAGGTATACAGTTTTACACACACCCCGTGTAGTTATAATACAGAGAGTAGTTTGTTCCCTGGCAGAGTGAAAGCAGCAGCAGCAGCAGCAGGGCAAAGTCCCAACGCAATAGAAATTGTTGGATAGACTCCTCTCTCTCGTCTTCCTGTGCCTTCCGAATTCGAAAATGGAATCACAGGAGAATGAAATGAATGCACGAGGCATACTTTATTGTACTGCGTATGGCATTATCGCATGAATTTCAAAGAGAACCTGAAATGTATGTTAGATTAAATAGGAGAAAACCTTGTTATGGATGAAATCAATGCTGAAAAAGCCTCCTACTACACTTATTCACACACACACACACACACATAGTGGTAGTATATGCCTAGAACTGTGAGACTTGAGGAGACCTCGCCGTACTTTCATTCTTCCTTTTTGTGTGATGCTCCTTTCACGACGCAGAGTTTCAGACGAAGAATGAATGTTGAATGTGAAGGCTATTTTACAGATGTACCCTTCTCTTAGACATAAAGGACGGATTAACAAAAGCACTCTCCATTTCCTATTCACATCTCTCTACATTATTACATTTCTTTTTATACTTCTCAATAGCAACAAAACTCACGACGATATGCTTGAAAGTTTCAACTTGAGAGTGGAATACGACGCGTATGTGTCGGTTTATATGTGTGAGAAGAGAGTGTGGACGACGGAACGACTTTGCTACTAGTACGCGTTCTGTTTTCTGTTCACGATCAACTTTCTCTCTTCTCATCGGAAGTTTCGAAAATACTTGTTCATCTTATCATCATCACAAAGTAATATTCCGCACCAAGTTCACTCTCACTCTTCGCCCCCTATTCACCATTTATAACTCAACAAAGTACAGAGACACATTTTAACCAGAAAGAAAAACTCAATATTTTTAAACGATTTTCCTTTCAAAGAAAGTAAAGTGAAAGCATCTATCTACTAGTAAGTGTCTATACACAATGCATAATGTATTACATTTTTTCTTTACCTAATACGCTTCTATTATGTATAGACTAAGTATAAATGTATTTATCTACCAAGTCCCGTTAGTTTTTACGGTCCGACACACATAGAGATAGTGACAAGAGAGAGAGATACTCAACCGTCAACCATAAGTGAGGTAGGCGGTGGAGAAGAATAAGCGACGAGAATAAGCGCATATTACATTACAGCCACCACATTGTATGTGTGGCAGTGGCAAAGCTTGTCCTTTAAACGAAAAGTGTATGACATTTATCAGAATGAGAAAATTGCTTAGTAGTAGGGATATGAAATACAATGGGATCTTTTCATCGTGGAGGAGAGAGAGAGAGGCAATATGAGATTATATTAATAAAATATGAGAGATTCTTTTAAAAAAGAAGAATACGAACCCCTGGGTCCTTTTCCTATTCCTCCTTCGTCTTCTTGGTGATGGTTGTGGTGGCTGCTAGTGCTGCTGCTGCTGCTGCTAAGCCCACTGAAATGACGATGATGATTATGATGAGGACACAGTGAATGGTTGACTGGGTAGACATGGGATTTAGTGAGACATGACCATCTCCTCAAATCACAATGAGTTGCATAAAGTCGTCCGTCTGATCCACATATTGGTTTATTAGATTTCTTCTCCCCTTCACCACAAACATGAGGACATGAAGAAGAAGAAGAGGATGAATCTACACGACCACATCGTCTTTTTGTGGGTTGACCATCACCAACAGCTTCTTCACCAGATTCGCAATCTTCCTCTTCTTCTTCTTCCCCAAGTCCTTCTTTAGGATTGTTATGATGATGATGTCGCAACCGAGAAGAAGCATCTCCAGAAGTGGATGTGGTTGTAGTGTCCACTCCTGATGCTACTGAGCCTCCTGGCTTTCTCTACAACACACACATGGAATTCGGTCATTGCATGGGATTGTGAAATTCTCTAGGAAAGATGTTTTACTTTCGCTAATAAAACTAGTCCAAGTAGTAAATGGGAAGGACACAAACACACACATGTAG
Source organism: Isotomurus palustris (assembly GCA_034696625.1). Classification (NCBI taxonomy): domain Eukaryota; kingdom Metazoa; phylum Arthropoda; class Collembola; order Entomobryomorpha; family Isotomidae; genus Isotomurus; species Isotomurus palustris. The sequence continues at coordinate 7,242 of JAQGAD010000124.1, read as the reverse complement.
TACACTCAGATATACGCTGGCTGTTACTTTTATGTCTTGACTTTCTCTCTTGAACAGATTGCTACTAGAGAGACCAACACAATAAGTACAAAGTAGGCATCTCCACAGTCCACAGTAGTTGCTCTCTTGTCCAGTGGAAGTGGAAGAGAGAGAGAAGTGTCCTTTGTAACACAATTATGTGGCATAACTGTTTCCTCATTACTGTGCAACTCGTCTTTGGCCGGAGAAAAAACTGAATCTTATGTGACATAAAAGAAAGTGGCTAAGACTGCTGCGAGAGTTTCCTTCCTGGGGTCACAATGAGACTTCTTCTTAGATAACTTTGGAAGGAACCACCTACATGGGAAATACTAGAAGACTATTGTGGATATACTGAAGGCAGAGAGGGTGGGTGTGTTTTATTAATATGAGATTTGGTTTCAAGATCACGTCCACCTTTTTGCTCTCTTCGCTTTTGACTATTTATTCATTTGGTGAAATAAACCGTTTCCGTGCTTGTCTCCTAAAGTAACTCTCATTGTCTTGTGAAGCTCCTACTTCTCTCTCTCCACTCTGGAGTTTCTCCAGTTGAGAGGGTATGAAAGAGGTATTAAGTAGAGAGACCTTTCTTCTTCTGGGCACCACTTGAGTGTCATTGCAACTGGTCTCGATGTCAGCAATACTTACCATGTTTTACGACATCTTATTAGAATAAGGAGAGACAGCCGTTGGTTTCCTGATGAATTATTCATAAGGGATAAGTTGACTTTATAACTAACTTTGAACTCTTACTCACACTTTCTCCATTGGATTTTAGTCAACAATATTTTATTATGAGCAGAAGAAAGGAACGCGCCGAGAACGGCCAGAGATTCATACTTCTACTTTCACCCTACTAACACTAACTATATGCTTAAAGCATACCCATCATCATCATATTCCAGAGGCTACGGTGAGTGAAAGTCAACTTTCACCACCTTTGTGCTACGTAATATAATGTGTGTTGTGTGTGTGGGTGAGGTATAATATTCAGAACCATATATTCTAACCTCGTATAGTCTTGTCTCACCTTCGTGCGTGTAAATTTGGCTTACTGGGCTTTTCTTTCATGTTGGAAATGTACTTTCTACATTCATGACAAGTAAATTTTATGTATGAAAAGGCTGGCAAAGAACTCTCTGTATGGGTAAAGTCACCACGTTCCACCACGAGTACCACTACCAAACTACCAACTACACAACCGCTACCACGAACTACCACTGCCACCACCACCTCCGCTCCAGTAAAACATCCCGTGGTGTCTCAGGCTTAAGGAAGTGATGTTCAACCTGTGCCAAAAAGTTATCAACAACAAACATCATGCAGGGCTTGTCACACTGAACTACCTAAAATGAGATATTCTTCTTGTTTCGGCAAGTGTAATGAGATGTCCTTTTGTGTATCACAGAAAGCCATCCCGCAGTGTGTGGAGAAAGTGTGAAGAAAACCCAAAACCCAAAATTTGAAAGACAAAGACACTGTGGACAAAGCGAAGAAACCTGATAAACATGAATGAATGGGAACTCCAAGTTCCAAGTCAAAAACCATCTCTACTGAATAACTGAATCCTTCCATACAAATACTTTCTGATATTCTGATGTACTCTCTTCCTTCGTGTTACTTCTGCCTGCATGAAACTATGAAACGACACACACACAACACACACACACACAAGTTGGGCTACACAATTGATGATAGGTGACTTTAAGCTAACAACCTACAACCTACAACCTACCACTTTTCACTTCAAGAAACTTTTCCTCCGGCTTATTCTACGGAATACTAACAATAACTCAATCATATATATTACTCGTAATACCCGTGATGAATGCATTTGACGCGTGACCTCGTCCGGAGCAAATTACATGAACCTCCTAAACCTAAACTAATATTTCTGTACGGTTGAGCTGACAAAAAGTTTTAATAGAATCGCCTTGTACTTTCACAAGTTTTTGGGACTAATTAGGTTAATTATACACGAGAGTGGGTAAAGGTCCACTAGGCTAGGAGAGTGTTAGTAGAAGTGGCAGTAGTGGCCCTTGTGTTTCTCCCATTGTACTTTCACTTTGTTATCTTTAATCGCCAACACAACTCTGCCAGTCAATATTACCAAGTCGAGAGAAGACTTCTTCGTTTCAACTTCAACTCGAGGCTTTTTCTCAGAATTAATGCCTTGACTTCTACTGCCAGTCCAGAGAGCTTAATGATGAAAGTATCTTTAGTACTCGTAAAGACTAATTGGACTGTGAGCAATTAATTGCATAATATATACTTCCTATACATACCCCATATAATAATATAGTCTTCTATGTACGCTTTCTGGGCTTACTCCTATAATTGTAACAATAATGGTGTGTATAAACAATAGACACAAATAATTCAAGACACACTTCCTTCTCGTTGTGTATTCTTATTCTTCTCTGTGTGTGTGCGTGTGTGTTAGAAAATGTGCCTTGCTACAATTCCATCTGAAATCTTCTTAGAAATAAATTCAAAAATAGTTTCATCGCCTTCGGGGACTGCAGAAGGAAGTATTATAAAAGGAGGAATATTAAATGGCCCATTAAAATTGAAGGTGAACACTCTGAACAAACACACGCGGTGTCTAAACACTTGACTGTACTTTCTCCTTTTCACTCTGTGAAAGCTCAAGACACAAAGTAATGGCCATTAAGGTACAACAAGGGTGTGTAGCACATTGAGGTAGAGTGAGACAATGATTTACATGTCACCAAAAAGTACTCAACAAAAGAGAAAGCAGTACCTCTTACTCTCTCTCTCTCTCTCTCTCTCTCTCTTAGTTTCCTCTTAAAATCTTTATGAATTTCAAAGAGAACTTACATGTTGGTTATGATGATGATGATGGTGATATCCTTGTGCAAATGAAATATTAATGGCGAGAAGACAGAACGTGAGACAAGTTGAGAGTAACATGATATTTATACTGTGGAATGTGGAAGTTCGCGGAATGCGTGAGACCACAGACAGTTGATATCTGACAGGAAAGGCAAGCACCAAAGACCGACAGAAGTATCAATGCCACCGGAGAAAGTCTCTCCAGACGGGCCACAAGAAATGTGGTGAAAGCGAGTGCGGCTCGAGGATTTTATTTGGTTTGGTACGTTCGTTCGTTCTTTCCACAGAATGAGAACAACTCACGCATGTCTCGGCTAATTTCATCTTCAACTGGTCTCCCTGTGTGTGAAGGAACTTCCAGCAGCCCACGTTTCTTTGCTTACAATAATGTGTCTAAATCATTTAATCAATCTCTTAATCAAACACATTACATAAGTAATATGGGTAGTATATAAATATATTATGTATTATGTAATGTATGTAGTTAGGGATGCTTATGCTGATCACCGATAATGATGAAGTGATGATGATGGCTTCACGTAGAGTATTTTATAACTTCATGCGTGATGAAAGGCTGGAGGATCCTCGAAAGATATGTTTGCTTTATTGACTTTAATGATCTCGTTACGGTGTATTTCCAATCCAATGAGTGTCTATACGATTTATTATAGTGAGGAGGAAGTTACACATCATCAATGAGAGGAAGGATACGCTCCAATCCATTGGAGCGAAGAAATGTTTGCTTAAACTCGGATGATTGAGACGATGATGAGAATGATGAGATGTGAGTATATAATATGAATATTAGAGAGAGAGAAGGAAAATCCTTTTACTTGGGCTTTCTCCGTGTATGTCTCAACACGCCTCTTCTTTCGCCACGTACTCGTCGTATTTCGACATCATATCTGTGTGGGTTCACATACAGAGACAGGAGGCAATTCAATTTAGGGTCACCAACTCAATTAAATGGGAAAATTGAGTAATAAAGTGCAGTTATGAAAGGTCTAGTGCTTTACACACAATTCCATGTTATGAAGTGTAAGACAAAGCAATTACGAACCTCTGTTGCATTTGCCCATACACAATATTTGACATCGGGTTACAGTCCATCCATTCTTGAGACAGAGGACTTTTTGCTCTGAACAAGTTATTGTGTAGTGCTTGACTTCTTTCTTTGGATCGTTTGGGTCTACGTATGCACTGAAGTAAGTCTTCAGAGTAGAGCAACCTTTCCAATTAGTTTCTGTACAATTTCCTCCCCACACTGGAGAGATTGGTTCCGTTTCATTCTTGGCATTTTCTGTCAACTTCAGATTTGAAGATGAATGATTCTTTCCCTTGTCCTCTAAAAAAGTTTGATTTGTAGGGGAATCCGCTGCTGCTTCATTCTTCTCTGAGGTTGGCTCAACCAAAGTTTCAACTTGTAACCGAGCAGAATGTGTTTCGTGATATTCGTGATTGCTATTTTCAGGAATTGGAATTATTTCTATAGGCTCACCAAAACTACTCGTGGCTTCTGACCAAATTGAAGTTGCACTTGAGCAGAGAATGTGGAAGAGAAGGATTAATTCTAATCCTAATAATGATAGCTTCCCCATCCGATTTGGTGTTACGCTTACAGATCGATCCAGAATATAAATAGAAATAGAGAAAAGTGTATTATAATAAGATCAAGAGAGATACGTGTATCTTGAAATGTTGTGTAAAGTTTTGCGTTGCTCCTATATAGCTTACCTATTTTAAGATGAATGAATGTTTCTCTTTTTCTGCAGGTGCTCAATAGGAGCTGGGATGGAAGTTGGAAATTTAGTTTGCAGTACTAGTAGTTAGTTGCACATTTTTATGGTATAGCGAAAAGCATTGCTATCGTAATTTTGTATACAAACTACGTGGAAGCAATAAGCTAATTGTTGCGGTGCTCAAAAAGTTGGATCCCTTTTGCGTTCACTTCCGTCAGTTATTAAGAGGTGAAACCTCTTGTATGACAATGACTGATCAGTTCATCTGTCGAAGCATCGCTGATAACTTGAGAACCTTTAAATTGATTCACAACGGCATACGGTGTTAGATATTTGGACGACCTCGTTGATCATGAAAGGTCAATGATGGTCCGAATGATCTATGTTAAGATCCCCATCGGATTTTTTGGGGGATTTAAAAGGTCTCTCTCTTGTTTCATATCAAATGAAAGCTTTTTGAAAGAGGGATTGTAATGTGAGACCTGGGGGTAAAATGAATAGCTAATGAAAATGAGAAATTAAACTGGGTAGCTTACCCTGAGGGTATTGGTTTCTTGATTTCGCCTCCTACTTGCATGCGCTTACGACTGTTTATTATATTTTTAGAAACTCGATACGCGTGCAGGAAGTGAATGATTCGTGCTCTAATTGATGGATCTCAGCCGACGATCCCACCAAATTAATCACGCAAGGAAGAGCAGTAGATTATATGTGTGCGATGTATAAGTGCTTGAGCAAGTTTCGTATTTGCTTGTCATTGTCATAATTAACAATATTACAATTCATCAGAATTGCTTACAAATGAAATAACACTACTTCACAAGAATTACGCTGGCACATTTACTGGATTTGTTTTATATGCATGGCTTGCATTTACATTTAAATAACATTTTTAGCCCAGAAATTTGGGCTTAAAGGAACACGTAATGTGTCCGGCCATCTGACCGTCCGTCTGTCTGTGTGTGTCACGATTTACTCAAAAACTAATAAAGCTACAGTCACGAAACTTTACAGTTTGTTAGAAAAAGCGATGGCATTGTGTCTTTTGGAAACCGAATTCCCTTAAGGTCCTTAAGTCACGCGTGGCAAGTGCTTAAGTCCCAACATGCAGAATGTGCTGAATTCTGTTAATCAATATATCTCATGTGTTTCACAACCAAACGAGGAAATCTTTTTTTCTGCTACTAATTTTTTCTGCTACCTGAGTTTTTTGGCTAACTTGCTGTGTAACTCAAGAATTAAGGAACACATTATTATTCATGCATTACTTAATTAACTAATAATTAACTTAAATCAAGTAACACAGGACCAGCTTCAGGGGACAGCCTGGTGGGGGGAGTCAGTATGGGACGCTCAGGGGGGGGGGCGTCAGGGTGGGGGTCAGCAACACACTGTGGTGAGGAAATCAATACTCTGCAGTTAACGGAAATTAAATGATTTTCACTTAAGATTTCAATTCTGAAATGAAATTAGTTAAACTGACTTAAACTAAAGATAAATCTCGAACTCCTTACTCCTTACTTCACCTCCTTTCTCAACAGAAGCTTCATGCAACATACTTCAGAGTAATAAAACTGGGAAAGTAGCATGGACCGTTTCCCATTGTGGACTAGTCAGTAAACTTGAAATATTAGCAGCAAATCTAGGGAAATTCATTGACGGAAAATGTGGAAATATAAGTGTAATATTCCCAGTGAAGATGACTGTTGTCTGAAACGAATAGTTTTACTTGTCGTTTGAAAACTCCTCGTGTCATCAATACATTACGGAGAAATTTTTTAATGCCTTGGATCACTCGATAGTTCCTGACTGAGGTTTATGGATACGGACAGTATGAAAAGGTTTCTCCTGCAGGATCCTACATTAATGCCAGGTCTTTCGATAGCGTCAAAGATCTCGGAGACTAACTCGACTTCCTTGACTGGAATCCTGAGGAATATGAAAAGTATTTCGAATAGAAAAACCATTACAAAGTTGCGAAGACTGACAAAGAAGCGTAGTGCAATTTATGTTTTAAGCTACTAAAGAATAGAATAGGAGTGATGTGTAGCTTAATTATTACTACTAAGGTAAGGATTACAGGAACTGAAAGTAAAGGAATCGAAAGTAAAGGAATCGAAAGTAAGGAATTTAAAGTAAAGGGGAATTGAAAGTAAGGAGGAATTGAAACATAGCCATCGATATTCGTTGATCAATAAGTACATTAAATTGTGTAAAATTAAATTATCACAAAATTAGCTGCTCTCTCTGACTCCACTCTGATCATCTATTACATGTAATGATCTATACAGTGTGTAATAGAAGTTTCTTAACTTCAATCTCCACTCATTACCTTCCGTTTTCATCCACAACGCACAAACTAATTGTGATTAAGGGCAGCTTCAATTAGTGAACTTTCATGAAGCAAAGTTTGAATTTTGAAAATAACGGGTGGTGTTAATAACAGGAGTAGGCTTGAGAAACTCGTATTTAACACATGCTCAATGCATTTAGCTAGTCGTAGTAGTTACAGAGCGTGTTAGTACTTTATTGGAACGACTTTGAACTAGAATTATCCCTCTCCTGAATGCACCAGAACTTTGAAACTTTACAGCCTCATGGAAAAACCGTTTTTGTTTAATATCCAAAA
>JAQGAD010000123.1:0-73933 GCA_034696625.1 Isotomurus palustris | reverse complement strand
CTCCATGAGAGACTCATTTCATGGTCCCAGGGTTCGTGTCGTGTCATTATTTACAATCAATCGCGTCGGTTCAATTGCAACAATTCGAATCTCTCAGTTCTTTCCCCAATGTAGTTTGAACTCTGAACAAAGAGTTTCCCTGTGCTTACACAATGAAGCAGGATTCATTTGTCAATACGAAAAGTAAGGGCAGAACTCGAAAAATTAATGTGTTTGGTTCATGAAATGAAAAACATTAGTATATTACTCCCAAGTCCCGAATTTCTTTCTGAGCTCCCGAGTAAAACTGGGAAACGAGACGTCTCTTTAGTGTGAAATGGTGTGAAATATTTTGTGTGTCGGTGTGTGACCGAAGGATCAACCGAAACCAATATTTATCTCCGTAAAGCAATTTTCCAACGTACGAATAACATTAGGAATGTGTGAATGTACACTGGATGGGTTGGATTTGGATGGTGACATGAATTGAGGAGTTTCTGAGAGATGCAGAAGCCTCACTTACACACATAATGATAAAAGTCCAGTATACTTTAGGGAGTTTTGTTTAGTGGTGTGGTGAAGAAATGGAAAAACTTTGGCCGTGGTAAGATTAGGGTGTACACACATGATTTATTACTGGAGGATAAAAAATGGAGAGTGTGCTAAAGCCCTTTAAAGATTTAAATCCAGATTGGGTGTACTTTAGAATGGAGGACAAATTGTCCCAGTCTGAGCTTCTCATTTCTTATCAAGAGATCTTAGTTTGCTTGGAGTGTTAATGGGGACCCATTATTACATCCGAAGGACATGAATAATCTCTCCTTAACTAAGCCACCACGGAGTCTGTGGTACAATTATGATGTATCTCCACTTCATTATTTCCCAAGCCATTGTGGATTGTGGAAATCCCTCGGAAGATTTGAGAGGTCTCTGAGGATCAGCATGTCAGCAGCATCAGAGGATGCAGGATGAGGATTTTTTACTTTGGAGTCTTGAGAACCTTTAACCACATTTGTAGAGGATCGAGGAAGACGCCTGTGTGAGATAACATTTGATTTGTGTGTGCGTACTTTATTAGTATCATTTAAATGGAAAAATAAACAAAATTGTGGTGAACTCTAAAACGTCGAGAAAATGAATGGCATTTGGGCTTTGGGCTTTGGTTGTGTATCATATTCCATGTCGAATCATTATTATTACACAAGAGGTTGTGTTGGAAGCTGCGTGCATTTTATGATTGTGAATCACTCATTCAAATATAACTGTAAATAATACTGGCAAGTCTTGCGTTCAGAAAATCCAGTCTTCAGTGTCATTCAAGTTTTATGGGGCCATGATAAACACACATGGCTAAAAGTCTAAAAGTAAAAGTATTCTACACAGAGCCACATAATATTATATAATGCTGTGAGGGAAATTTTATCTGTACGCAGGCAGATTGTTGTGTGAGAATCATTGCGATTCCCCAACGTTGAAATCGACACCTAAGATTTTACGATCTATTAACACCTACGCGTTTCCATTTACTGGGTTACAACAAGTCGGGTTAGAAGTTTGGAAGTTTGGAAGTCCCAGGATGACAGCATTATATATTTTGGCATTCTCAATTTGAAACCTGTTTTTCATTCACCAAACTCTGACTGACTGCATGGCGAGCTCTTCTTCTCTCACGTTTTAGATTTTAGAGTTTAGATACTGACATTTAATTTTTACTGTCGTTCGTATTGTCGTGAGATCAGGAGTAGCCTTAAACAGACTTCAAACTATTAAATTAAAGAATGCTATTGATTAATTGGACTTGGCTTCTTCTTTCTGGAATCATATTTAAATAGTTATCTCCTAGAAATAATAATAAAAATGTCTTAAAGAGTTTGACGACTTTCTTGAAAATGATCCAAGCGAGCAGCTGCAGAGACATAATCTTTAGTATTGATGATGATACTCATTCGAAGCTATCGGACTTTATTAGGAACTTCTACAGACATCCTATCGCTATTGAATTTCAAACGGTTTTTGTTTACAGTAATTTTATATCTTTAGGATTGTGAGAAAGGGCAAATGCTTCGTTAGTATTTTTTTATTTTTGCAGACAGACAGACTGTGTGATGACGATGAGATCAGCTATTGATTTTTCATATCGTGGAATGAGATCTGCTGGAACTCACACACACAAGTTATTTTCTATTGGAATTAATACTCTTGCTTCGCTGAAGTCACAAAAGTCAATCTGCATGTTTTACATTAGAACTTCCTTATCTGTTATCTCGCATTCACTTACACAAGGAATCTTGAGTAAACCTGAGCTACCTGAATTATAAATTATAATTCCTCCCCTGAAAGTAAAGTTTGCTAAGCTCTCATGGTAATTATCCAATTAGACACAAGGTTAAAAGATATATCTTGTTGTGTTTGCCCAGTCAATAAAGTGTTTAAATATCCGAATGGTCCTTATACATTCTCGAAGTCTCTCAACTGCTCACACTCCTTTTTTATGAGGAAAGCTTTTCAATCTGGCTGCTTTAAGTTTTAAGTGACAAATGAATTCCTTCTAGACACGTCAAATTTAAGTTCTTATCGTGTTTAAATTTTAAAGCCAGGTCGATGTATAAATTTAGGTTGGGTTTACAGATGGTGTCTCTACAACAATTCAACTTTCCTTCCTGGCCTTTTATTCTGACTACTTCCAACTTCCACTTTTCCACCTTTTCTGTGCTTTTCACTTGTTTTTCAAACCACGTTTAAAACTCCTCACTCCTCTTGTGTGTGGTCACGATGTCACCTTTTATTTACAATTATACCTGACAAGAGGGTGTTTTTGTTGTGTGTCATTAAGGATTTTTTTCCCTTTTTGTATCAGACTTGACGTCTCACGTACATGGGACATGGAAATATCATCATATCGTGCGTACGTGTACCTCAGGTTTCCTTGTACTTGTAACACAGTTCTTGTTAAGCAGTCTCAAACTTCTAGTTGAATTCTTCCATGGATGATCTTATTACAAGCTTGTTGTGTCATCCGTCGGGATGTGTTAGGTTTCTGTGTATGCGAGTAAGTACAAGTACAACAACGAGTCCCAAAGATATGACTCACATTTCCTACTTTCAAAAGATTTTTGGATGTTTACTTTCAGTCCGTACAATCGCTTAGGTTTGTCGTAGGTGAGTGAATATGATACCAAAGCGATTACAAGATAAAATACAGCGTGAAAGGTACTTTCTCTCATCAGATTTTTGAATCATTGGGTGTGGCTAAACAATACACACACACACACACACACACACACACACACACACACTTTGAAAAGATGAAGCTCAAGGTGGAATTTTGTTTACAAGCTTTGGAAACTTTTGATTTCATAAATCGAATTCTACTCGATTCTGTTGTAATTTGCACGCACAATTGAGAATAAATCCTGGCACAACAACTGCTGCGCTGCCTATAATAATATTGCATGTGTGTGAGACATGAGAACTGCGTAAACTGTGGATGAAAGTGTAATGAAAATAAATAGACACGCAGCAGGAGGAATTCTGTGATTTATGAGATCAAGACTGTGCAACACTCCTCCGTGTGTTACGTTAGCATCAAGCTGGTTAAGCTATTAATGAATGACAAGGCATTAAAGTATCGACAATTTATTTGTAAGAGCTCCATTCATTATTTTTAGTTTTCAAGGTTCCCTAAACGAGAAGGGTGTACAATTGATAGCAGGGATATTGGATATTGGAACATGAAGGAAGATGAGTTTGGCTAAGGCAAACAATACAGAATGATCACCTGATATGATTCCATTTGTATCATTGATAGTTGAATAAATACACACGTCCCAAGATTAATAGCCGGAGTGACCTACTGTTCCAGTTTTTTAGTTTTTGTGTGAATCATTGCAACAATAAAGACTATGTACACTGCCTATACCTTCCGCAATGTCAGTCCGTAGTTTCTAGTTTCTAGTTTCTAGCATTTATTGAAAGGCTCGAATGAACGATGAAACTACTTGGACTCTTGTGGTGATCGTTAACTGTCTCTCTCTCTCTCATGGCGATAATATACAGAGAAATTGCACATACATTCGTATGTCATAAAACTGTAGGCGCGATGGACAGTATCAAATCAACGTATGTTCCTAAATCGCGATTGCTGTCTTACTTAGAATTGTATGGGGATTGAATTAATATTGTAGTTCATTTGAAATATACTCATTCGCCGTGCGTGTTAAATACCATTGAGTAGTGTATTAATATTATTAGGTATTTCACAATAATTAATGTATAACAGCTTATAGAGAGACTAGGAGAGCGAGTATTCGGAGTATTCGTGCTTTTCGTTGTGTTCTCTGGGTTTCTTCAAATGAGAAGGGGCTGCCAATTTTGTGGAGCGTGCCGAGAGGGTTGAGTTAATCTTTTACTCTCTTGGGCACACTATCTTCTCAGCGACCTAGGTTCAAAATTAATTAGGTCAGAAAACAACACTGTTACAGTTTAACCTTTGACTCCGATGTGGGACACGAAACTTGGGAACATGCGGACTTAATGAAGAAACTGTGTGCATGTAGATTTAGATATATAGTTACTATGTATGTATATGGAGTGGGAGAAGTAGTTGAAACAATCAGTCTCATGGCTCACACATATTGTAAATACTTTTCGAGAGCTAAATTAGTTTCATAAGAGAAAAGTGATGGGTAATAAAACCCGGTGTATTTTCGCAGACTTAGCCAGACGTTCGTTTTATTACCATAGCCAATAACTTGGATGAATTTGGGAGGACGCAGAGGGCTGAGTGAATGTTCTGAATGTTCTGAATGTTCTCATTAGACGGATATTTACCTCGGCTACAAGCCTCCAACTTAAGTGGAAGACGGAGGAAGTTCAACTTGCCGTTGTAATAAAACTTATGATGAAGTCACTCACTTCGTCAGAGTGCATCTCTTCTCGTCTTTCCCTTTCTTCGTCATAAAAATACTCACAAAACTCACAATAATCAGTTAAGAGTGAATAAGACTGCTGAAGTTGCTGCTCTCTTTCATTATGCACTCGAGAAATTGTTTAATTACTTCTTTTTTCAATAAAATCCAATTGGGCTCGGAAAGAACCTTCTTGATTTAACTTTTTACTTTCGGTCCTTAAAGATATCTTAAGGGGTTTAATCTTAATTGGAGGAGCTTCTAATTAACTCGAACAAATAGACCGAATTACATAGTTCTGAGGGTAGGTTGAGAAATAATGAGTTGTAAATGAGTAGTTATTTCCTTTATTTCACACCAACTGGATTTCCGTGAGTCTCGTGAGTTTCTGGCTGTCGTGAGGACTGCCACAGTTAACAGTAGCACAAGTTCAAAATCCAACCAAAGCGCAAAAGCTAATTGAGAGCAAATCAAATATGCAAATTAGTTTCTTTTGGGGAAATTTTCAACTCGTTTTGGGCTAACTTCGTTGGAGGTTCGTGTCGGTCTCAATCTGTAGAATTTTGTCCACTTTGTCTTATACCAAATTCTTTAACCTCCAAGGAAGAAGTACTGAAATTCTACTTTAGTTTTGTTGTAATACTTGAAATCTAAGCCGTTTCGTAAAACTCCTATCGTATCTTGAGATGTTTACTTCCAGCAACGAGCAACGAAATCGGTTTCTTTGAATAATAATAATACGACTTGCCATTGAGGCAGAAGTAATTTCTCTCTTAAAACCATAAATTACACTTAAATGTTTACAAGAGTGCGTTTATAAAAACACAATTGGATGTTATGCTTTTTCTGCGAGAACATAAGAATGATTATTTCGTTGGCTGAGAGACTAACAACTAAGCGCCTCTTGAAGTAATAAATATCGCGTTATCAGCAGTTTGACTGTATTATCGTATCATTTCCATGAAAAACCAGAGGCTCGAGGTTAGCTATCATCACATATCGCGTAAAACATGTTTGTAAAAAATAAAATGTCTCCCAAGGCAGCAGCAGAATCTCTCACACACATCTCACAGTATCGATCACATCGAAATTTAAACCACGATTTACGACATTCCTTTCGAACTTTTCTACACTTTGGCTGATTCAGTTGAGGCTTCAAATTCCACTACATATTCAGCATTACTAGTTGAACTATCGTCGTGTCATGACATTTCTACCTGCGAGCCTCAATGCTTCACGAAATAAATATGTTTTCATGAGTGTTGAGAAATAAAAGATCGAACTGACTACTAACAACAAAAAGTAGCACATACTTAACCTTTTAAGTACGTGTGGTAACAAATGAAGACAGTTGCAGCTGTATCAATAGCAGTTTAGCACTAATATATATGACACGATACAGGGTAGAATTTTCTTCAGAACAAATACGAATAATATTTAACTTCTTCAGTATGTGATGATGATGATGATGACATCACAGAAACAATAATCCGTTTTAACGATCTCTCCTACCTTACATGTATATTTTGTATATACTCTCTCTCTCTCTCTCTCTAACACGACATGATTTGCATGACAGTCAGCAGTTGTCAAGATGAGTTCCTTCCTTTTTTTATCTTTTTTGAAATGAGACAACTTTTCAAATGTTTGGATGACTTCTCTTCAGGCGACGGTATTTATTTTGTTTTGTGCGTTTCTATACAATTATTAATTGCGGTGTTAGTTAAATTAAAAAATAGTCTTAACTATAAGCAGTCAAAATGATAATGACGTTTGAAATAATTGAAAAACTAGCTTGGCAAATAACAATACTTTTATTTTATTTTTTATAATGAAGCCTTCATGTTGTTTAACATTTTGACAAGTGAGAAGCAAAATTGTCGTCATTTATTTGCTGATTTGCAATCTAACGCAGAGTTATTCTTTAAGTTATTTGCAGAAGTTGCAAAGCACAACGACGAGTGGATTAATTAATTCATTATTATTCATCAAACAAACTTCTGACGAATCTCTCCTTCATAATATTCATAAAGAAGTAATTTACATTTGTATTTTTGTAAATCTTCTGCTTAAGGTGGTTTCGTGCTTAGGATATAACTTCATTTTATAATTGTGATTTTGATTCCTCTCATGTCTGCAATGCGTCCGTTTTTATTTACTGCACAATTAATCTCTAGTAGTCTTTATTAGTGCACATATTATTGTAGTAATCCATTATTCCAGATGTACAACTTAATCTGACCTTAGAGCCGCCTGCTTGTTCGCAAGTTGCAACATACATTTTACACACACACACACACACTTAACTTGTCCTGCGAATTCTTAAATGGCCTATGCGTGTCAAAAATGGTTTGTTTGTCATTAAAAAAAACTACCTGTCTTTCAAAAGTACCACATCAATAGGAATTTCCTCGTTATCTATCATAACTTCTTCTCACACTGCAATACTTTTTGCTTACTACTGGTGTGCTGTCTTGATTCTCGATCGCTCAATTCCATGTGAATGTGTCCGATATTAGAACTGGTTTGAGATATCATCTTAATGCAGCGTATCATGGAGATTACTGCCGATGTAAGAAGGTGTGCCTGTCAAGATGACCAAGAATATACGATGGCAAATTACACGAATCAGAAGTAAAGTCAAATTTAACAGTGTGTCTCATGTTGTTGTACTAAATGCAACACTCCTCACGCAACCTAATCTCAGAAAAGAATCTCTTTTGGCTGACATATGGAGAGAATAAAAACCAAGTAAGTTTTTGGAAAAGCCTACGCATAAAATTGTTTAAATATTTAATCATAGCATAAAATCGGATTCAATTGATGAATGTAGCTGAAGTTTAACATAAATATTTTTAAGGTTTAAAGTTGAAGTGGGAAGCTAGGAATTTGTACAGAAAGGTTTGGTTTCTTGTGTAGTGACGATGATGAGAGTAGCCACCAACTTTAAGAAACTTCTTTGAGAAAGGAGAAAGATATTTGGTGGGATTAATATAATGATAGTGATTGGATTGAGATTTATTCCCTTCTTCTGCCCTAAACGAAGTTCACTGTGAGTGACCCACCCACCCTCATTCCTCAGAAGTTTCCTTACACAGTGAAAAGTGAAGAAGGACTTTGGCGTGTTTAGTAATGTGATGAGTGTTTAGAGATTTGGAGAAGAAGAAGAATGATGTTATGAATATTATGAATACTTTGCTTTCTTCAGACTGAATGATGAAATCATCAGCAGTTTTATGACAGCATGTTGAATGTCGATATGGATGCAGCATATTTATTAATGCACCACCAGATAAAAACTTGTGCAATGCAGACAAACCCACATTAAAAGTTCTTTGGCAGGAGCAGTAGAAGTATATATAGTAGACGTAGATGGTATTATGATGTTAGTAGTTGGATGGAATGTGAATTTTTTATTTCTCCCTGCTCTCAAAGTATCAAAGTATCAAAGTATCAAAGTTGGTGTCTTAATTAAATCGAAAATCTGGCGAAATTAGCTGGAGGCTCGGGTGTTGCATTGCATCTTTAAATCATGAAATTAATTCATTGAGAAGGATAAACGGATAAATAAGATAGGCTTGTTTTGGATGGATAGGGTAAAATATAATGATCCCCTGAATCTCTATATACACATTGACGGTGATCAATAATCCGTGTGTGTGTGAGGACACATTAAGGGAAAATGGAATTATGAAGGGAGACTTACAATTAGTGTTCATATGTTGTATGTGTGTGTGTGTGTGTATGTCCAGAAAAAGACGACTAGCAGTGTGTAATAGTAATCACCATTATGCAACAACGTGTAATTAAATAAACGCTTGCATTCTGTGGAGTCTCACAGGATGATGATATTTGTGCAACTCATTCATGAAAGTTTTCTTCCGTTGTGGCTTTGTGGACGTGTGTGTGTGTGTGTGTCTGCCCTTGTGGAGGATTCCATTTGTCGTGTAATTATAATCATTAAGCAGAGAGCAGTCGATCGTCACTTATCCAGTCTTCCACATCCATTTGGGCGATGATGATGAGTTATTTTAACTGTTATGATGGCGTAAACATTAGCCGCAGAAGTTTGAATTGAAAATGCGTAAGAAGACTGAAGGAGGAAGAAGAAGTGATTGAGGAGATTCAGTTGACCTTTTCATTCAGAATTTTATGAGAGACTCCCACACAGCCAACAGAACAGGAGCAGCTTAGGCAACTGCTGACAGATCTTTTCATTGAAGTGTCACCAATTGCTCCTCAGACAGAACTCACAGAACAGACTGTGTGGTCAATTCAAGACCAAGTTCAGTTTAATCGTCGTTCCTCATCTTGCATCTCTTATCCACGGCTCATTTATTGGACTAACTACTTCTTCGTGTGTAATCAATTTTAATGGAGTGTTTACATAATGATTTGCTTTCTCTCTTCAGCCTACAAACATTTACTGCATTTAGTATTTATGTAGTCATCATCACTCCGCTTTGCTTTGTGTAGGGCTTTTAATTTGGTAATTGTGATCTCGTGCTGGGCTAAATGAGAACGATTCCATCAAGTGTTTGTCAGTCACTCTCGTTCAATAGAGTGAAATTATACTTTGAAATGGAAGATCTTATAAACTGAAATGTTTAATGTATAAAGGAGAAGATAATGCAAATAGAAAGATATCTTTGGGCGCGCTCTCTACAGCGAAGATTTGTTTGACAAGTTTGTCGAAAAATGCACTTGACTCAAGTCAAACTATGAAGAGACAGTCTTGAACGATTCATTCAACTTTAAACAAGTCATTATTCGTTGTGTGTGTGCATTCGGATTTTTTAACTCTTTGAGATGACTTGAAGAACTTTGTGAAGATGAAGGTGTGTGTGTGTATATGAAGAAGAATACATAAGTAGGTATATACTCTCATGAAGATAAATGTAAGTAAGCTCAGCAGACACAACAGAGAAGAGGAATTCTCTCGAAGAATTGAAATTGTTTGATCTTCACAAACATCGTGAAGATAAAAATAGACAAGAAAAATTCATGTTAGAATTGTTTACAGACAAATTAATGAGATAACTTCAGTCTCAGTTAATTTTCCAGCACACAAATAAAATAGGAAGGCTGCGGTGTTGTTGTTGCTGCTGTTGTGTAAAGTATCTTCCAGTATTCCATGAGATTCTTCTTTCATCGCCTTTCAAACTTTGACATGTCAGAGTGAGTGGAGAATGCTTTGATTTCGCATCCAACTCGCTTCGAGCCTTTGAGGATTCTCACGGAATCTCAAAAGAAGAAGGAAGGAATTCCATTCCTCCGCAGCACAGGAAATGGTACAAGGCGGTCTGAGATTATTCTTAATTATCTTGATAGGATAATTCCTACTTGAGTGATCTATGTGTTGGTAATTGTGTGCTGCTACATTATATGTAAACAGCTACGAACAGAAACTTCCTTTATGTCTACAGAGAAGCTAAAGACATTGAAACATTTGTTTTAAGAAAGTGTCTGACGGCTCCTCTTTTCCTTATACAACTCACAATTGAATGAGTCTGAGTGAGTTTGTGGTAATATCTCAATCGTTTAGTAAGAAAGTAAATGTTTTTGCATCTGCCTAACTTGTGATAGAGGTGAATTAGTTAACAGGGATCGAGTAGGTATCCACCCATTCCGATTATCATAAGATTTAAGAAAAGTATGCGTAAGAATCATCTCCTCAATGTCCACCCACACTTGTGCCATACAATCTACAAACATAATTGATGAACCTTAATAGTTGAGCCGTAGTGCAATTACATATGCAGAATTCTTTCGTGTAAATGATTGATTTGTGACTTTGTGAGTTAGTGAGGAATTGAGGATCTCTCACTCCACCCGGTTGGATAATAAATGAAGCGTAATTAGTAAATTAGGGAAGAGAAATGATGAAAAATCAGTTAATTATAGGATTAGTAGCAACAAACACAGCGTGTGATTGATGGAGATCCATTTTTCATTTTGCAACAATCGATGTAATGTGCATTTTTTGGGGCTAAGCCAACAGAGGAATTCTGTCTGTCACGACTCACACACACAACGTGGGAGATTTCATTTGCATGTAAAGAACGAATACACACACACACACACACACATATACACACACATATATATATATATATATATATATATATAATATAGACTCACACACACTTTCCATTTCGTCTGAGTTCCAAAACTGAAGATTCCTCAGGAGTAGAAGCAGACACTTCTAACTAAGAGATGGTAGACAGAATGAAAGAAGAGAAGCACCCAAACGGCACAAATAGCTGTCAAGTAGATCCCACACACTTAGGAATAAAAACATGAAGGTCGAGATGATCAAAAATCTGCAATGGATCGTTCGCACTCCGCCTCTCTCTCTCTCTCTCTTTTATCCATGCGAAAGAAGAAGATGCTGCTGCTGCTCTTAATTGCAACCGCATATAAAATTAAGCCATGTTCACTTCCAATCAGACCTACGGCAATTACAACAACAACATGTTCCATCGATTATTTATGTCCTTTAGTGTGTGTGCGTGTGATTAGAAATTTAGAAATATTATTGTGTATTTCTCTTCTTTGGCAACTTGCTCAACATTCTCGTAGCCATTCGTAGAGATGCAGTAAGTTTTGTGTCGTACTCGTAAACCCAAGGGCAGAACAAATTGACATAATTAACTCGACTACATTTCTCTCCTTGTGTCTACTCTCCTCCAGAGAGCCAAGTTGAATTATGACTTGTGATAATTATCATCACAGCCCATCTTTTTTAAATGAACGTAAATTAAAATTTATAAGGTATATACGGAGATTTATTTATGGGGTGAGGAATATTGTGTGTGAGAGTGACCAGAAGGTACTTTTATACTTTAAAGTTTAAAGTGAATGGGAGTGTGTGCACAAGGAATTGTAATGTGTAATGTAATTTCCAGCCTCAACCTTGCGACTGATGACAACAGATTGCATCCATAAGGTTTGATGTCATCGTTCAACTGATCATCATAAATTATTTCTTCTTTCCTAAGTTGAAGTTGCAGTGTCGTTGGTTTCGTGTGTGTTACGTGGGGAAGTTAATTCCGTATTTTCTTTTGGGCTTTTCTATCATCAAGCGTGAAGCTAAAGAGCAACAGTGAGAAACTGAAATGATCTGAATGACTGATTTGAGTTCATTAGCGATTTTTGACAGCCCTAATTTAGCTGCACTCACGATTGCAACATTTTTGGAGGTTTTTTGGGACCCCAAAGCTAACAAATAGACTTAAAATATTATTGAATGGGGATATTTTAACACTACTTTTTTATTTTTTTGTGCCAGGGATGGATGCATTTTTCGTTGTCCTTGTGTTTGAAGGTGAAATCAGAAAATATTTTAAATGTGCTGTGCAATCAGGTTATCTTAGGAATTCATCGTCTGGTTGAAGACGGGAGACGGGTGAGCTACGTCTCTCTTTTGAGGCCATTAATTCAAAAGACATTATGATGAAGTTATGAGGAACAATTTAGCTGAAATCATTGCGTGAAGCCGTAAATGATAGACACACGCTTTTAATCGTGTGTATGAAAGTCAGATAATTTTTATTTGATTCATGCGCATTAGACTATTAAGCTATAAGTCTGTAGATTTACTGGAGCATTATGTTTGCATCCTGGCTATAAAAGTACGTGCAGTTTATATTGCTGGAGAGAAACAAATAAACTTGTGAAATGTATTTAAACGCGTGTAGAGTTCGAATGCCGAGAAATGTGTGTAGAAAGTCGATAAGTCTTTTTCCACGAACATTATTAGTATTACTGCCTGCGTGTTGGATTTTACCTCCAACCTATATACTGCCTGCCTGCTTGCCTGTGTGAGTAGTGGTTATGTCCTTAAAATTGATGATCTGTTTGACTGCGTGTGCGTCTTCGAAACTCCTTTATGATATAATTATGTTTTTTCTACTCTCGAACTCGGTGATAAGCCATAAGCCATAAGCTATAAGCCTATCGGAGGAGGTCAGGACTGACTGAGGGACAAGACTCATTTAATGTTGAGTTATGGGACGGCTATCCTCGTTATTATTACCATTTCATTTCAACTCATCACGGACACAATGAAATTTCATTCATTCTTCATTTCTCTTTTCCGACAGCTCATCACCTGGCGTATTTCCCAAAATTACTAAACTCCAGCAGAGCATCCACTCCACCCCTTAAGCACAACACACAGACAGACAAACAGACAGTCAATTCCTTGTTATTACTCGTTTAGACCCACAGGGAAGGATTCTTCCACAGAATTTCTAACTATTCTAACATTCAACAACAACGCGCACCATTTCCAGACCTTCGTGAAAAGAGCTTTATTATTCGCTTCCTCTTCTTCACTTTTTAAGCATCCATCCGTCTGCTGATGAAAGGAAGTCACCACTTTCAAATTTCAAACCTGCTCCTATGCATCGTAAACAAGTAACAAACCAGACAGACAGACTTGGGGAGATGATATTCGCAGGCAGGAGACGCTGACCTACCATGTCCCTCTTTGAATTAGACTCTCCTCAATCACAGAGCGTTTTTTAGAGGAGTAATAAAATCTCACTTTCCTCCCTCTCTTCGTCTTGGCCTATGTAATGTAGTAATGGCATTTCATCTCATACGTGTGTGTAAGCAAGTAGGTGGGTTGGTTAAAAAGTTAATTTCTATCCAGGGAAAAGAAAGAACTCTCCTGTCTCCTGTGTGGCTGTGTGTGTGGTATGTTCCCGTAAAAAAGTAATTTATTGCTGCACATATCCCACAACTATTTCTACACACACACAATAGCATCGTTATTTATTTCCTCGGGTATTTTTATATGTGTGATTCGAAATAACAAAGATCCGTTCACTCTCCGTGAATCAAAACTTCGAAACCTTCC
The DNA here is from genome assembly GCA_034696625.1 of Isotomurus palustris. Lineage (NCBI taxonomy): Eukaryota > Metazoa > Arthropoda > Collembola > Entomobryomorpha > Isotomidae > Isotomurus > Isotomurus palustris. The sequence continues at coordinate 60,181 of JAQGAD010000123.1, read as the reverse complement.
TTCTCACACATATGTTTTATGAAGATTGCTTAAATGGAACTTTCATTGCGTCGTTAATCTTCAGCTGAGCCGACTAAAATTAGGAAGATTGCAAATTGCAACTTCACTTATGGTGCGGAGTAATCGAGTGCTTAAAATTATTGCATAGTAATTAAAATGAGTAGGAATTGGAGGCACGTGATGCCAAGTAAGTTTATTGCCAATTGGAATTGGTGTATGCCGTCAGGTGCTATATATATATATATATATATATATTTGTTATTGTTTAAGGAAGCTTTGCTTAAGACGTGAATGGAATTAAATGCAGAAGAAGATCTGAAAGTGTTTTATGCAGTCAATAAAAAGTAACAAATGATTTCTTGGTTTCCTCTTCTTCATTTAATTTCGAGGAGTGTTTTAATGGCTGATTTTACTGCATTGCAATTTGTTTTTGAGTTGATTTCGGCTCTTGTGAGGAGCTTTTGAGTTTTGATTAAACTTCTGGTTTTCTGCGGCTGTCAGTGGTGAAAGAATAATAGTTTTATCATTATGAAGTACGAAAGAATAAGAAGAGAGCGTGTTCATGAATAAATGAAATGTATCAAAATGTGATTCCTATTGCTGGAGGAATTGATGAATAAGTTCGGATTTTTGTAAGATTCAAAATTCATTTGAATGAAAAGCACATCCGGATTAGAAGGAAGAGATATATACGGAGTAGTTTTTATAGTAGTGTAGTATGCATGTATGAATGAAGGAGATAAATGTAAAGCCGACATGATATATCCATGTAAGGTATTTAATTTAAGAGTCCTGAGCGGAGTTGATATGTTCATCAGCTTTTGCACAAGCCTCAAACTAATTTCACGGATGTGTGAGCAAGAATAAATGATTACGGTCTTTATAGTAGATAGTTAGATAGGTTGTTGTTTTTATTGTTCTTGCGTTAAATCTGCTGTTGATACTTGTTGGTCCTGGTGGTTGATTGTTTCTCATTCAAATAAATCATTTGATTACTTTAACGACTGTGTCAACCTGGGAGATTGCGAATGCAGATATATTTTATGCACAAATGAAGTAACAGTAATAGCCGAAAGAGAAAGGAGTGCTAAGTCTTCAGTATATAGTTCAGTGAGAGTCGAAACTTGATTTCCTTCGGGGGTTTCATTCTTCATCAAAATTATGAAAGAAGGAAGGAACAATAATAATATGATTGCATGTCCTTCATAAATAATTCATTTACTTTCACTCTTCTTACTCTCAACTCTCGAGCAATTTGCTCGTGTTTGTTTCTGTGATTTGTGCTGAAGAATATTCATGCATGAAATTGTAGGCTATGAGCCAATTTGCCGTTACACCCGGAAGCTTATCATACTTTATAATCCAGCAAACGGGAAAGACACGTGCGTTGCGTACAGTGCAGATTCAAAGATCAATCCATCATGATTCAGTATGCTTGTGAACGGATGAAATCACAGGGATTGCACATTTATCGCATCAAAACCTGTCTTACTGTGTATATATATATCAAACGCAGATCTGTGTTTAAGTTAAACCAACAAACAATTGTCAATTAGGGTCATTTGTAATTTGTATGACTTTCAAAGAGCAAGATGAGATTAGTGCATCTCTAATCGTAAACTGCAGTCTTTCGTTCACTTGTATAAAAATCCGATCGTTTGCACCGTTTCCTCTAAACATGAACTTTATTACTGACGACGCCAACACAATTTTTTTGTGTGCAAATAAAGCAATTTTTGGTTCGCCTATCTCGTGTAAAATGGGTATCATTACGATTATATGGATGCTTTACTGCCACCACGATCACTCATTGTAGGTCTGTGAATACAGGAGTCAGTAGTACTCATTGAAACTTCATGCAGTGAATGACTAAACAGTTTGTGTGTGTGTGTCTGGGCACGCCAGAATGTTTGTGAATTGTCGAGGAACTTTGCTGGGTGAAATCATGAATGAGGAAACATGTGGCTTAATGTCTCATTCGGTTCCGGATCTCTCTCTCTCTCTCACAGTCCAACAAGCATTCTAAAGCGATTAGTAAGTAAATCATGCCCAGTTCATGTAAAACGCGTAACTCACTCCTTTGAATCCAGTATGAAGATGGAATTCAGTGAATAACTACGTGTCATGTAATGGAGACAGAAATCTCTTGTGTGAAATATATAGACGCCAACTTGAGTGGTGGAAAACACTGGGAAACTGGGAACATATAGGTTATCAATCGTACTGAACCAAAACTCAGAGCAAAAGTACAAATTATATCATAATATGTATTACAAGTCTTATTCTTGCGTCCAGTTGAATTGACGAATTACTGAATGCGAAATGAACACTACTCACACATGTCATCTTGTCAGTTTAAGGCATTAAATCACGCAGTCATATATTATAATCAGGATCAGGATTGGAATTAAAAATAATGTTTTCATTAAATGAGACAAAGGGAATTTGACACCAAAATTGAGGCAACTGTCTGAGACATAAATTTCAATAAAATAAATGTTGATTAATCAAGGAATGAGAAAGAGAGCAATTTTTGCCCGTGGAAATAAAGTCCTGTGAACACATTGCGTGCATAAAGTATAAATGGCCTGAACTGTGTGTGTAATTAGCCTCAGTGTGATGGAATGATGAAGTCTCCACCACATCAGAGGAATTTGGAGTTTGGACAAAAAGTTGATGAGATCGCAACAGCCGAGATTCAATTACACAAGTGCTCAACAATAATTATCCACCCACTTGTCAACGGGTTCACCTCCTCACATTTAAGTGAGCAAATAGATTTCGGGATTTGTACTCGGTCCTGAGAGCATTTAATTTAACTTTAAAAGATGTGTGTAGTGCAGAAACCATTATTAAATATTCAAGGAAAATGTTAGTGTTGAAAGTAAACTCTGCTCATCCGCGTTTAAGTGGAGAGTGGAAAAATTCCCTTAAAAGTTTCTTCGTGTAGGTATTTCTGTTTGAGAATGAATGCACCAGGTTTTTATGATTCTTTCTGAGATGCCATTGCATTCAGTTTTGAGTTTTTAAGTTGCAGGAGCTCAAGAGATTCGCAATTTTTTGCCTATAAAGATTGCCATGTTTAAATAAGGATTTGTGTGTGTGTGTATAAACTGTGAGGGAATTGGTTAAGTTCAGGTGCATCGAAGTGAGTTGAGCATAAAAGCATATTTGAAATGACTTGAGATATACGTTGAAGTACATTTAGTTGATATGTGTATGATGATGTTGTGTAAATTCTAAATTTGCGAGTTTAGATGGGGGAACACTAGAGAGAGAGAGAGAGAGAGAGAAAGATTCAGATTCGAGCCAAGTTTTGTAAGACTTGTCGTCAAAGTTTTTATGAAGACTATCTATCCATTTGGTTAAGTTTGTCTTGAGTGAAGAGTTGTCAGCTAAGATCTAAGATGTTGTTGGGAGGAAGGGACGAGATCGAGGATTTTACATTTGAAGTCTTTAGATAATCTTGTTTTTCTTCTTAGCATCACCCAAAGTATCACTCAGTGAAAAGATCATTTGAACGGGAGACAGGGAGCATACAAGAATCTCTCTTTGATGATTTCACACATCGAGGAAGAGCAAAAAGAACTCGAATGTCGAATGAATGCAATTCCACCAGAAACGTACGGATTTCGGAATCAATTCTGCCAGCATTCGTAGGCTCCTCAGGAGTCGGGAGCAAAATAAGCTAAAAGTCTAAAAGTCTTCGCACGGCTAATCTTACTTACACACACACACACAAACACAAAACACACTTCATGAGTGAAACCGACACGTTTAACCATATCAGTGACACTTGGCTTCTAAACAAACTCTACTTTTGTCTTTTCTCGATTTGTGTTGCATCCAGACATTTATGAGGACTTTTTTCATTCGCATCTCCAAATCTCCAATTCTTTAATTCGTCTTCTCAAGACGCGAGAGAGCGGCCGAAGAAAACTACTCTCTCCACTTACAACACGAACAATTTATAAAATTGTAACCAGGAGCTTCCCCAGTGTACTACACACAATTTGTCTCGACTCGTACATTTTTTATGCTCCATTTTAATCCACTTTGATTCATTTTGAAGCATCGACTTGTGCGAAAAACAAGGGAGTTTTTTTTAAACTCAAGCTTTAATTAGAACGACGATCAAGAAGTGTGGTGTGTTCAGTCAACTTGAACTTGCTGTGTGAGTTTCTGTGTTTCTTTCTCGCACTTTATTTCTGTGTGGTGTGTGCGTTCCTTTTTCCTTTCCTTTCCAAAGACTTGCTGACAGATTTGAATTCAGACGTAAGAATTCTATAACATTTCTCTCAATCCACCGTTCCCTCAACATTTATTGTGTAGTTACTCATTTAAACTGCTGAAAACACGGGTTCTCTCCTCTAAAGTTAATTTATGGGAATGGTTGCACATTCTTGGATGTTCTGTGGTTTGAAACTTTGAAACTTTAACCTCCAAGCTTTGCTGTTTATGATTAAACTATCTCCTTCGTTCAACTCTCATAATTCATTTGTTTCGGATGTACGCCTAAGGATGTGCTTTAGTGTGTTCTTTCAGGAATCCTCCAGCACGGGAAAGATAGGTTAAAAAGCAAAGGCTGAGTCAGAAATAGGAGTCTCATGAAAATGTCACTACATATTTCCTTTCTGCATTAATAATGTATGGAATAATCAAAACAAAGGTATCAATTTCATCCAGAGAAATTAGAATAAACATTTGCGTCCGTCATAAGCTCGTTCATCGTTGCACACTGCTGTTGCACGTGACAAAGTCTTGTCACACCAGATTTCAGATTAAATCTGCCTGGAGCTGCAACGGGTCTTTTCTAAACGTGGAAGTTTCCTCTCGTCATAATACTTTCATCCTGGCAGAAATTAAATAAACATTAGGGCTTATTTCTCTATTGGCCAATCGATCAGTCACTCCTGGATTGAAACTGGTTCTCTGAGCTGTGGCTGGGTACTTAAGGGCTGATACTCTCCGATAGGGTTGACGTTGGAAGTTGTTTGAAGAAGATAGGATGAACGAGAAGGAGGAAGGAAGGTGGTGGGACGTCAGAAGGGAGAGATAAAATATAAAATAACGAATACATCGAGACTTTCGAGACCCAAAGGAATAAGCCTTGTGCAGGTGACACTTCCGAACGCAATGATAAATCACTTGGACTCTATTTCACAGCCTCCCTAGTTTACACAATGAAGTAATTGAAGGAGATAAGTCGTATCATATCAAATACATCATCGTACAACTCTTCCCTTCTGTGCTGTTGTGTAAGCATCTGTGGCGAATACACGCCTCGCCTCGTGAGCTTTCTCTTATTTATTCGTCACACGCTTCCTCCTAAAAACCACCGAGAAGTTAACGGTTGGATAAGCTTTTCCTACGGAAATCAGATGAGTCGAGAGAAGGTTTCTTTTGAGGATCATCATGAAGACACAAATAGATAAGGAGGGTCCCAGTGTAGAAATATAATAATATTTATAATGATTGTTTCCGTAAGCAAAAGACAAGAAGTGAGCAAGCACAAGTTGTTCGCACTGTTGCACATGAAATTGCATGCACTTACAGTTTAAAGCCTCAAGGTTTTTCTTAAAGGTAAATGTAATGTAAATACAAGCATACATAGTTCCGTGTATTATGTTGTACAATGTGTTTTTTTCACCAACTACTTAACTTGTAATGAATGCCGTGGATCATTTACTCCAGTTGTGCTTAACTCTTTTAATGTGTCTACTGTAGGGAGCGAATTGGTCCGAGTCCGAAATGGTTAAAAGCAATTAAGCGTCTTTTCTTGGTGTGTGTTGAATATCCAGAGGAAGTGAAGGACATTCATTATTATATACAGTTACAGTAGAGTCTGGTTGAGGTGTAGTTTTGTGTATACACGTCCAGTTGGTTCATTACATCATCGCTTATAAATAAATATTAGTTAAGGACGGAGGAGTGAGTGCGCCGACAAAGTTCCAGGTTCGGGGCATTTGACCTACCCTATTCAAAACTGTACACCCATGTGCATTCCAAATTGTTTGTTTAAACTCTCTTAACCTAAATGAGTTCACATTTCCTGGAATGCCTTCTACATGAATTGTTGTCTCATTTCTCTTCACACTTCTTCTCTCGAGTGTATTTTTTGCATGCACTTCGTGAGCTAGCTTCCTTACACTATCATTCATTTAAGTTTAACCTGTGACTTTGTGTTCTTGCAGTTCAACTGAAGTTAGGTTTTTTGTATGTTTTAGTAGTTGCAGTTAAGTGTGTGAAACTGTTTTTGCGCGTAGAAGTTTATTAGCCTTTTTGATTTGGCAGGCAGATGAAGATCCTTGATATCATTAGAGCAATGATGACTTGATGACACTTGGAGTTAAAAGGGTTGTGTAAGGTAATGAAATATTGCAATTTGGGAGACAGTCTAATGTCACACTGAGTGTGGCAACTAGTTCCGTCTTCTTCATTGTCAATTACAGTGATTAATAGGTTCGATAATTGTCACTCAGGGTGACACGCTGTTATGTAGACTGCGTAGACTGTAAATTGTTGTTGTTGTGTGTGTGTAGCCACTTGAAGACATCTCAGAGCCTCTGCAAATTATTTGCAACCTTTCAGGACAAAAAGTGAGTGAAGACACTCGCTGCTGGAATGTCTGGTCTTTCTCTCCTGTCTTGTAATTATTGTATCACTCCTTAGTGTGTAGCACATTATTACGTCAAGAATTTAACAACTAGTAGCAAGTGAGTTGGTGCCTACCAATGTTTGATAAAATCGTTTCAAGGGTGCTGTATGGAGGGTTTTAAGGATATTTTAATAAATCACAGATTAGTGACATGCCAAAGTTAACGATGAGAAATGAGACACATCCAATAACAAAAGTGGGTGGCCGAGGCATCAGACCTTTTGTACGGAGTCAACGGAGTTATTTATAAGGTTCAAAAATATATAAGAAGCGCTGATTGATTTATGTGACATATCGTGCCATTTGATCCTTCGACTAATTGTTCGTTTTGTGAAAATCTCTTCTGGAATTTACACAGTTTATTTTCTTCTACGCACCTTCACACAATTAATAAGGCTTTTACATTTCACTGACAGTGAGCAGGGAATGTCAAGTTTGTGATGTTTGTATTATTTCCAAAAGAACAATTAACCTCCCTCCGGAGTTGCTTTTTGAATTTGCATAAAAGTGTGTTTGGGTCTTGTGTATTACACTTTGTATTGTGGAACTTTTCTTCCGCCATAATTTGTTATTTTACATGACGCACGTCGAAACGTAAAAAGAAAATATCCTTTCAACACGCTTCCTGTGCAAATAGAGAGTCCGTGTCCGTGTGCTTGTGGACGAAATGTCTATACCCTTGGTCTAGTTTCCGTGTTTATTGTTTCATGAAGAGTCTCAGCATACGATTAAATAGAAACTGGATTATGACTCGAAATAAGTCCTCCGCTCAGCGTTTTTCTTGAAGACGTTAATTTAGTTGTATTTGTGTAAAACTGGGTTCCACGAGTGGGTAGAAAGTTTTATGGGTTTCATATGTAAAGACAGAGAGAGGGAATCATCCGTTCCAAAGTTGACGAAGAGAAACAATAGCATGCGTAGCTGATCAAAAGGCAGAGTGGCAGACATAATAAATATGAGAAATGTGCAATTAAGCTTTCTTCATGGTCATTTTCATTTCACGTTTGGAACTTCTCTGTGTTCTGTGTGCTTATTTCCCTTTGGTTGTGACTTTGTGGCTGGTGGCTGGTGGGGAAAGACACACACACAAAATGTAATGTCAGTCATAATCTTCCATCATTCCTTCCTGACTACCTAAGCAAGTAAGTAGTCTCCAGAATGATAGAAACTAGAAACCCATTGCCCCATTATTCTTTAATACTTAAATACATTCACTACTGGTTTTAGTTTAGTAACTTGTGGCCATAATTATTGTAGGGAAATGTTTATACGCAGAGTTAAACTATTCCCATTTCACATCTCTCTCTCTCTCTCTCTCTCTTCTATTTCCAACCAACTTCCGCTTCGCAAGAATGAAGAATAATTACTCACGGGTATGGACTTAGCGTTAATAAAACAAGCAATTAAACGCTGCTGCACGGTGAATAGTGAAATAGCATAATGAGTAATAGAGACTCCGTTTAACTCGCAGTGAAATGGGTTAAACTTTAAGTGCTTAAGTTACGTAAGCTTTTGGTTTGGTTGTACATTTGCATAACTACGTACGCATGTTATATGGTACGGATGTTTGTAGTTGCAAGCAACAGAAACGCATGATGATGTGTGGCAAGGTTTTTAAAGACACATGGAGCGATATAGGGAATTGAATAGGAGTTTAACTCACCCAGTACATAATAATATAAAGAGTATAGAGGTTGTATAACCACCAAACAAGAAGTTATGCACAATTTGCCCACACAAAAGTTGTAATGAGCTCTGCGGGTTTTCTCGTTAAAAACAATACACACATGGTTTATTCTTTATTGTAAAGCTTTGGGAGATTCTGCAAGGAAAGGAAATTATTGATTTCCTCAAGCCTTTTACAATGTGGGCTGGTGAAGTTTTAATGTTTATTTTATTTCCTTAATGTTCTTCTAGGTCTCTGGACAAAGCTGAGAGCAGAGGAGATCGAGAGAGTAAAAGCAAGGGCGTGGATCGACTGCAGGAAAAAACGAGACAAGACTCTAAAGACTGACACGTAAACACACACACAGACCGAGTACGCACCGAGTTAAGAAGAAGAAAGGAGATTCTTGCAACACATTTTTCTGTGGAGAAACGAAGATTACTTGTGTTTCTTCAAAGTTCAAACGGAGTCTTTTATCGTGAACAACGAATCATACAAATCTGGGAATCTCTCTGAAGAGGAGACGATTTGTAAAGTCTCACACGCCTCTCAGGAGCAACGATCACACAGACACACACAGACAGTCACAATCTCAGAACAATAATGAATCTTTTTGTGTCACAAGTATATGCAATGATGAGACTGAAAGGTTTGGATGAAGTAGGAATAAGGCGTAAGAGGAATAAGTTCCTTCTGAACTTCCCGTTACTTCTGGTGACCTCCTTGGTGATCTCATTAAGCTGCTGCTCATCCTTCGCCCACGCAGACACTTTAAGTGCTCCGGAGACAGAAGTGGGAGGAGGAGGAGGAGGAGGAGGAGGAGGAAATTCGGAGTCTTCGGAGGAACAAGTCAACGCGTGTGAATTGTACGACTCAGAACGCAGCATGTTCTGCAATTGTGACTCGCTTGTTGAAGAAGTGAAATGTAATGTGTGGGGATTCCCCGTTTCCGAAGAGAAGCTCTCGTGGACAGCCATAGGAGATTTACGGACTGTGGTTAATCTGGAGTTTAATAATAGACCGCAAGGATCTCTGAAGCAATTCCCACCGGCTTCTATGTTCCAGAAATTAAACAGACTCACCGTGTTTGGAAGTAAATTCTCGAAATTTGAAAATATTCCTTCTTACGCGTTTGCCAATTCGTCGACACTTTCAGAGGTCACGCTACGGAGTAACATGATTGCGAGTCTGGGATTCCGGGCGTTTGCGAATATGAGGAACCTCACGCGAATTAACCTGGAACACAATTCTATTGAGGAGATTAACCGCGAGGTTTTCCTCAATCTGCCAAACTTGGATCAGCTTTATTTGGACTCGAATGAGATTGTGATTATTCATGACTTCGCCTTCAGAGATTTGGGCAGATTGACAGATTTGGGTTTGAAGAAGAACAACTTGACAGTTCTCGCACGGGAAGTGTTTGCTGGCCTCGGACGTCTCACTCGACTGGACCTTCAAGAGAACAGCATTGAATTTCTGGGGGATCATGTTTTCGCTGACATGCCTAATCTCTACGATATCGACCTGAGTGGGAATCAAATTCGAAGCATCAGTTCAAGTGCTCTCTACGGACTTAAGAATCTGGGGAGGATTTCTATGAAACATAACAAAATTGTGACATTGGATCCTCCTGTTTTCGCTCATTTGACGAAGATTTACATGATGGACTTTAAGTACAACGCCCTGGAGACGCTCACTGAAGCGCTGGCCGAGCCTATCTATTCGAATCTCCTCCAACCCGGCATGCAGCTCATGATTGAAGGTAAACTTTCATCTCTCTATCTCTCTCTCTCTCTCTGTACATTCTTATGGGGATGGAATCGATTAGAATTCACTTTATTCGCATTCGTGCATCCTGTGAATTCCTGTGGCTGCATTTGCATACACGCAGATATCTTCGTAAGTATTCTCGTGAAAGAGAAAGCTGTGTAGGTCTCTGTAGGTGAATAGCTGTGGAGTCAGTGCCCACGCACAGGGAATAAGTAGCTATGGGAGCTTTCCCTTAATTCAAATCTTCTCTGTGAGTGGAGCTCATCTCCCATTAGACTTAATGAATCGACTGGAGAGAGTCGCATGAAAAAAGCAGTGCAAACTTTTGTCGGCATCGTTGAGGCAATAAAAGGACTCATAAATGAACCCCTTCTCTCGTAAATCAAGTGAGATCACACTTTGCAGGAGTACTTTTCATGGAAGAATATCATCTCCCCTTCAACAGATGGATTAATGCGCTTCTTGCTAAATACAACTTTCCTTGTCAGCAAGACATCTAGTCGAATCATCGTTAATATAATGAATATTTTCAGATCATTCCCTTCCCGTTCACACGCTCTGTATTCATCTCGTTCTTTTAGTTCTTTAGTGTAATCCACGTCTATGCTTGTAGGCAGAGGAGTTCAGTCTGCGTCTACAGAATTAAATTCTAAGCTCACAGTTCACAGTTGAGGAGCAGGGTGTTTATTAATAATGAGCCAGAGAGATGCACAGAGAGTCCTAATTAGTTGAGTATAAAAAACGATATAATGAACTTCTTCCCGAATGAATGAATGGTGGCAGTCGGCAGTATTCATGATGACATAATGTCCACAGTGGCCGAATGTGACTTATTATGGTGAATCGTCCACTCAGACAGAGAGAGAGAGAGTTGAGAGTGGGACAGAAATAAATGGCAAACATGACAGAAAACATAATGAGGGAGAGATTGAGTCTCTGTTGGTATAGTTAGTTCACCGATGAATTGTGACAAAACTCCTGCTGAGACATTCTCATGAGATTTTTTTCTCCCCAGGAAATCGGCTAACATGCGATTGCAAGATTCTGTGGCTGCAGAAATTGTACCGTGAAACGGAGAGTACGTACTTAAAGGAGACTCTGAACAGAACTCAGTGCGATTCGTATCTCAGTCCGGAACAAAAGCGACGAGAAGTGAATGATGGTTTGTCAGTGAGCTACAACTCAAATGTCACAGTGGATGCTGCTCCCCCCGAGGAAACCACAACTTATGCGTTCGACGGTAGCAGAAATGTTCTTGAGCTGAACAGCGAGGATTTCAAATGTCATGAGCAAGAAGACCAGAAGGATTCCGGAGTGGAGGACAACGTCGATTCCAAGCTGATTGTGGGGAATAAGGAAGAGTCTCCTCGGACTAACAACAACGGTGAGAAGAAGCCTGGCCAACAGAATTCTGAGAATCACTCGTCGAAGGTTCAACAGAGTCACCACCAAAGTCACGTTGACATCTCGTCCCAAATTAGCAAAGATGATCCCATCTTGATTAGCAAAGATTCGGTGGGAAGTGGAAGTGGCAGTATACACGTCTTCTTACGCTTCTCTTGTCTTCTGAGCTTTACTTTGAGTCTCTATAATTATGTGTGATCTGTTTCTTTCCCTTTACTTTTACTTTCTTTAAACAAGGGTTCAGTTTCAATCGAATGGTCGCTACACACACATTATTAATACATACACAACATTAGTGAGACAGATTTATAAGGAGGAGGAAGCTAGGGGCGATGATGTATTTATTTTTAGTGAGTTGTAAACATTCTCTCCACGGCGAATTCTTATTTTTGTGTGTCTCCTTGCAATGTGATTATGTAATAGTTTATGAAAATATTATATCAAATGTATAGTGAGAATGATGAGCGAGAGAGAGGCTTTTGGAGTTTTCACACTTCATACATAAGATATGGCCATAATTAAAATTAAAGGTTATAAGGATGTGAGGGAAATGCAGCTGCGAGTCTGAGTAGTTTAATGTGTACACACACACACACACTAAATTAAAATGTAAATGATATATTATTATAAAATTGTACGAATGTATTTTAGATAAATGTGAATAGAGAAACAGTCACAACTCTCACCGTACAGAGTTTTATGGAAAATAAATTTAATGTCGTCTGATGTGTTATTAATTATTAAGGTATTAAGAGGGAAAGAGATTAATAAGTTTAAACACGCGTTTTTAATGTATACGCTGCTTCTTCATCCACACACGCTTCTTTTATCTTTTACTGTTGTAAACTTTGTTGTATGAATTATGAATTATGAATGGACAGGAAGGTTGGGAAAGTATTGGGGGATTCAAATGGGGTTTATTCTCAAGCTTCTTCAAAAATACCTCGCGGCGACTCTATCTTGGAATTTGACTTGAGAAGGACTTTTGAATTATCATTGCAATTTTGAATTAGGCATAAACATATTATTATTGTATACAGAGTTTAGAGATTTAGATTAAAAAGAAATCCTCTACAGTCAGTAGCGAGTGTTGTAAAATTGTGTTTGAAATAAGCTGATGATGATACTTTGTGAAACTGCCTGTTTAATTTTGAATAATAAAGTTATGCCATGACGCAAACTGTTTGACAGTTGACAGTATAGTAAAGTGATTTGAATTAATCTTGTGGATCAATTGGTTTCATTGAACTACCAGTCTACAGTATGCAGCTATGCTATGGTTTTTTCTTCCCAATTTCCAAGGCTTGTGCGTTCACTTTAAACGGACGTGTAGCTCTTACCATCAGAATACACAGGAAGAATATAAAGTCATTCTTGTATTCAACGTGGACACTAACAAAGGGAAAGTACGCTGGTGGTGCACATTGGGAAAGTATATTTATGTGATATACCTTGTCAAATAAAAAATTCATCTTGGAGGTGAAATAAAGGAAGTGTGGTGGTGGAGGTGGTGAAAGAGACACTATGTATATATCAATCACTTATTTGACTGCGCTTGTTTTCCCTTCAGACTGCCTGTTCCTGAGGAATATGGTTTGAAACCGAGAAAGGAATAAATGGCCCACCTCTCTCGCCTTTCTTCCACAGGATGGGAACCACATAAAAAAGGTGTCCACATGAGATATCCATCTCCTCCTACTGAATGGAACCCTCGGCCGTACAAAAGTACAAATACAAACGCATAATTCCTCTTGTGCATGTCGTGTCTGCTTTCTCCGTCATTCCGTCATTCCTTCTCACATTGTGTTGGGTGAAAGCAGGAGAGTAGTACAACAGTAGAGTTTACCTAAAACCAACTAACATTCTCACAATCAAACTAAATAACTCTCTCTCTCCTATCAAAATCATTAGCTACGGAGAGAGCAACAAAGGAAAGTCCATCTTCAAAGCCTTGCCAATTGACTGCATACATACCATGATGAATCTTTATTCTTTTTCTTGCGGACAATGGCTTCAAGAAGAACATATATTATATTTTATATTATATACTCCTCATATAGTTCCCGTTCTCGTTTTATTAAGCGTGCGTTCCTTCATTCAGCTTTCTCTGGCATAAATAACTCTTTGATATCATGACCATTCCTTCACAGAACTTCTCGTTGTAAACACACTTTCATAATATTGTAGAGATACGCGAGATGTGCAGTCCTCTCTGTTAATATCTTCTGAATTATTTATCTTTTTAAGTTTCGAATGACAAGAGAGATTTGTCACGTTGCAGTTTGGCAGTGTTAGCCTCTCCAATGACCTTAAGGTTTTGGTAGACAGACTGCAACATTCACTTTTGGTTGAAGTGGAACAGGCCAATCTTGGCTGTATGTGAGTTGAAACTTGAAACGCCGACCAATTCGATTCCAATATTCCCAATTTCCATTTTGTCCTGAAGTGACCTCAGTGAAGAAGCTACTTAAGACAGCAAGAATTCATAATTGAACGGAAGGATATGAAGAAAGAAGTGCTGAGCTGGGAGTTCATTTGTAGTTGTAGTTTGTAGTATACAAGTTCCGAACAGTTCCAGACTGTTTATTTAAGCGAGCAGTGATTCTCTGTGTGCGGATTGTCTGTTTGTGTCTTACTTACACAGACTAAGCAATCAGTTTCAATTGGAAATCAGCTCGAGGCTTGTGGAGAAATAGTAAAAGTGTAGCTGGGTAATGTATTTCTATAGGAATGCTTATTGGTGGACTGTGAGGACTTTCCTTAAGCAGATTTGAGTCTCCTCGCGAGAAATATTCATTTCCTATCAACCAGCGCCGTAAATACTGATGTTTCTTTATTACTACGACCCACATGAGTTTCTGTATTATTATATTCCATCGACCTAGAAGAAAACTGTGTATCAACTTTTCTCGTCAGTGGAATTTTTCTCTGTGTAGTCATTTTGATGTGTGAGTCTGTGAGAGACAACATCATCTTTACGAGTTGGTGAAACCGACACACAAACACACAGCCCAGCAGACATATATATACAGACTACAGACAGAGAATAAATAACAATAAAAATATGAATGCTCATGCGTTTCGCCGACAACGGCAACGGCAACGGAGAGAGATTAGAGAGATGTTCGTTTGTTCACCTACCTACACGCTAAATGAGGCTGCGTTCTCCTAAACTCCTGAGGAGACGTTAAACTGAGGAGGACATAAAGTGTGTTGATCTTCTTGTGTGTGGGATTTGAAAGGAAAATAATCCGGTGAGATCTCCGTAGCTTTAAAAATTCCGAGGATGACGATGGCACAGATTCCTCAAATCTCGTTGAATTATGAGATGAAGGCGAAACCCAGTGGATATTTCATCTGCTGTGTTGTTACGTACATGTGTCTCGGGTTCAGTGTCAGTTCAGTAGGGTCTCGGTTCCCAAGACAAACTTCACACGAACTGATTCACCCTGCAGCCTTATTTGTGTTACCCTACATTTGTTCACACGTAATTTCAACGGGAGCATCGGGAGGAGAGGATTTCGGGCCAAAACAAACAGATCAAGACTTTGAAGACGTAAGGCCAGATCAGGTGGAATGGATGAGGATGAATTCAATTTCAGGAGAAAGTGTGGAGAAATCTCTTCGACAAATTGTTCCTCTAGCTTCAACTACGCCTCCACCAAACACAAATAATGTTCTCAGCTTTGCAAACAAAAATGAGGGCAACATGATTTCTACTTTTATTGATTTCATATCAGATATCGCTTCGCACAACGAATGGTCCGAAGTTTATCTCATTGTTCCTCCCATGGCGAGCAGAAACGCATCAGTGATATGCAATTACTTGAGCTTCGCATTACTCAGGACAAAAGTTCCTGTGCGGAGTGAGTGTGGGTTGGAGAGTGAGATGTTGAGTTTACTTAATAGTGAAGCTACAAATGAAGTACAAACGAGGAAAGTAAAGAAAGCTGTGGGCAAGAAAGGGTTTCCTATTTTTTCCTTCCATTTTATGCACTTCAACACAACCACAGTCTCTTTTGGAAGAGCCGTCCATCCTCAGCTTTTGATTAACTACGTAAAAGCCAGGCCGATTTATGTTTTAGGTGGGAACACTAACAAGACGCGAATTATTGATCAAATACAACCAGAACTGCAGCTCAACTACAAGTGGACTCTTGTTTCGTATCCGGAGCTTCGCAGTGGTAGCGATTCGGACGAAATTATTCTTGAGCTTGATGATATTTATGGTTTTGGGTCTTCGCCTGACCCCATTTCAGTCAGGTTGGGAATCTGGTCTCTTCCGGAGGGACTTCAGATCGACCCTAAAAACGCTCATGGTCCGAGTGACTTCCAAGGACGGATGCTAAGGATCACTACAGTTGTTGTAATGCTAAGCAAATTTCATTCATTAAATCGTGCGTGACTTGTAGTAAGTTCATAAAGGCGGATAGACGATTTTTCCGTTGTGCAAAGAAAGACCAACAATGTTGGCGTTAGATGGGTTGATTTTTGTTTCCACAATGAGATCAAGGTCATATGCAGATGTGTGTTAATGATTTCAGGGACAACCAGTCGTGTTCGTTGACACAACAGCGTCGGGGAAACTTAAGGGTCGTGGATATCTACCTGATATTGTGGAAATACTCAGCCGTCAACTCAACTTCACGTAATTGGACAAATCTAATTTTATACGTTGGACATAATGAGAGTTTTTTATTTATCATACTGCATTAAATCAATATTGATTGACAAGTAGGCATCTAGTGGACTGCTAGACACACACAGCAAATATCTTTTTTAGTTTGTCTCCTTTCTGCCTGAATTCACAATGCGTTGCGTACTTTCACCGCAGTTCTAATCTGAAGATATAAATATTAGGAAAGCTGACTTTAGTTTTTGATTCGTTTCCAGTTATGAATTCATGGTTCCTGCCGACAAGAAGTTTGGGAGTGATGAAGGAAACGGGAACTGGTCAGGGATGGTTGGATATCTTCAGAGAAAAGTATGAAAAATCGTCTCTGTCTAACTTTGATTTGACATTTGCCAATGAAGGTTCAAAATTTCTGAATCCCTAGTTCAAATTTTCGAAAGTATTCTCTCGGGTGTTAGAAAAACTCATCTGTTCTTTGGTTCTGCTGAAAGCAACTTGTACTTCGAAGTCTCTTGGAACGGGTAGAGACAAGAGATTCAAGAGAATCCCTCGATTGTCATAATACATCCATTCACATGCTAATCCACGCCGTACTATTTCCGTATTATTAAACTATAATGAAATTTATGGAGTCTTCGTCTCCACTGAAGGTTGTAACTGGGAGATTTGCATTCGTTTTTTATTGTTAACCCTTTTGGGTAATGAATAACAAGTGAGAGAGAGATATGAACTAAGTTGGGGAAGACTTTTCCACGGAGAATGAATTTGGCTTGGGTGGTCGGTTGTCTTTTTTTTCAGGAAGCTGAGATAGCGATGATGTCCTTTAGTCTCACGACATCAAGAAAAAGTGTAATGGACTTTTCTCCTCCCGTCGAGTACAGTTCTGTAAGTCACAGAGATACTCGAGTACAATCTGCATTTGGGAGCCACAGAAACTTTGTCCATATGAAAAATAGGAAATGTTGCGTTGTTCCATCAGGTTCGTTTGCTAATCAGGAAAGATTGGCAGAATGCAGAGCTCAAATGGTCGGCGTATCTTCAACCTCTCGAGACGGATGTTTGGGTGGCTGTGCCAGTTTGCATTCTGTTGGGTGTGGCTACTCTCGCTTTCTTTGCTCGCCAGAGAATATTCACCATAACTCCAGGCACATCTGCTTGGCTCCTCTCCTCCTGTTTTGTCCTCCAGGGTACATGTCCCACTTTGCATAATTAATATGAACACTTTTGAAGGCTACTGGAGACTCATAATCAATTAATGAATCTCACTGCAGGTCAAGAAGGACATGACTCGATCAAAGTGATGCCGTACCGGCTTGTCATTGGAACTTTCTGGGTGCTTTCTCTCGTGGTTTTTGCATGTTACACTGCGAGACTCACATCCTTCCTGGCCGCAACTACGGAAAACCTACCGGTGAAGTCTTTAGCAGAAGCTGTTAAACTGAAGAGTTGGAAAGTGGGATTGGTTAAGGGCTCTGCGTTTTTAGATCGCATTAAGGTGGACATTTAAGAGACAACAGGCTTGCTGTTCAGATAACTTATTTCATAAGCTACAAGACTGATCGTTTGTGTTTAGGAATCGAGAGTGGATGTTTTGCGGTCGCTGTCGAAAAGACTCTCTGATGATCCTTCGGGTCTTGTTGACAGTTTCCAAGAAGGAATGGATCGAGTTTATAAAGATAGATTTGTTTTCTTCACGAGTGAGCTCATTCCAAAATTTCTTGTGAGTGGGAACTGTTCATACACTTGGCTTCCAGACAGGTACTACTCGGGATTTGGATATATGGGATATCAGAAAGGACTTCCGTACTCAGATATCATCTCACATAAGCAAGTTGATTTACAATTTAAACAAAATTTGAAACTTGTAAAACAGATTAATTTTTGTGTTAAGGATGGCTGAGCTAAGATCAACCGGACAGATGCGCAAGTTGTTTCTCAAATGGTGGGGAACAGAATCTCTTTGTTTTCTAAGTAACTCAGGAGATCATTTTCTTGGCATGAGTCTTTATGAAACTGGGACAGCGTTTTTAATTCTCATTTTTGGAATTACGTTTTCCTTTGTTTTACTTCTTGGGGAGTTTTACAATCCCCTCAGGAAAAGTAGGGCTCCTACATTTGAAGGTACTACTTCCTCTCGGAACCAAAATGAATCTATGACCAGCGGATATCCGTTCGGAGATCAAAGCACTCTCAAAGAAGTTGGAGATTTGGTACGAAGTCACTCCACACAAAATCTTGGCATTCATACGGACACACTTCATGGTTATTACAGCTATGACTCGGAATTCACACATTCATTACAGAATAAACTGAAAGGTAACATTCTCCGCTAACTAGTTTAAGATTCAGGTTTCTCAATTTTACTGGCTAAAACAATTTAGAGGTACTTCGTGTTCAATACAGAGTATTCAGTCGTAAGGCTTAAACCATCACAGTATGGCAAATTGTATTGTAAGTATTGATTTTAGGTTAAGTGTAAAAAAGATTCCGTGCATTCATTTCACTGCAAATACATGCAAACCAGAATAACCTAACAAGATTAGAAGACAAATCTGCTTCGATGTGGATAAAAATTATACTCAAGATACTTAAAACTAGCTCACAATCATTTTTTAATTTCCAGTATAAACACTGTTCAAACGAAAATGGATTTAGTTAAAGACAACTAACTTTAAATTTTACAATAAAATACAGATGCACAAAAATCAAGCTTGAATCGACCATTAAAAAATTAAACTTCGCGTGTTATTTCTTAAGCGTCTACAGCCTAATTTGCTTTCCTCTGGCTCGCTTGTTGGGACGGCTGGTATCCAAGTTTGCAGTATCATCTTTCCTACTTCCAGTCCCCGATGAAGATATCACAGTCGCGTTTGGCGTTTTTCGCTGTCGTGCGAACAAAGCAGCAATCGCAGTGGTTTTTGGTGCAGGACTGGCAAAATGTTGTCTGTTTGGCCCTTTATGTTGATGTGCATGACCCAGGAACGCTGAATGGTGATTCAGAGATCGACTCGAGGACTTTTTTTCACCGAAGCTATCAAAAGAACTGGAAAGTAGGTTTTCAGACTGGTTGCTTTCTGCAGAATCTCGATTAGATGGAATGGAACTCAAAGGAAGAGCTTCTTCACCACCGTTCCCAAACTCATTTCCTCTGCCATCCTTCAGGGGAACCACAGAACTCATGCTGCTTTGAAAAGCAGGAACGACCTCACTCGTAAAAGAGGTCTCCACTGGAAAAGATCGAGAAAGCATTTCCTCTTTAAATGAACTGAGGCTCTCATGTACACCATTCCACAGTCGAAAATTTTGTAC
The DNA here is from genome assembly GCA_034696625.1 of Isotomurus palustris. Taxonomy (NCBI): domain Eukaryota; kingdom Metazoa; phylum Arthropoda; class Collembola; order Entomobryomorpha; family Isotomidae; genus Isotomurus; species Isotomurus palustris. The sequence continues at coordinate 40,741 of JAQGAD010000123.1, read as the reverse complement.
CTAGGTTAGAAACTTTAATTAATATCATTAAATCTTTTTTCTTAAAGATTCGTCTTTTAGTCGTCTTACCGAAGACCTAATCCACTTAGACAAGGACGATATGTATCGTTGATTTTGTATATATCGGTCGTCCACTAATAAAATAGCCCCCCAATCCTGCCGATGTCGAATGCACCGTCCGAGTGCTTGATTTAGGGCCCTACAAAGAGTTAATTGCTCAGGTTTCATAAATACCTACATAAGATATAACATGACAATTTGACAAAATGTCTAACCGGAATGCTTGGACTTCATACCAATCACCTCCAGACAGAAGTCCTCGAAATTTATTTTCTTGGTTGTAACTTCGTTTCAGCTCTACTTGCAAATCTCGGTAATTTGGAAACGGGATGCCCATCTAAAACCAGTGAATTCATATATTTAAATTAAAACAAGCTAAAGTTAACTATGCAATCAAAGCGACCGTTTTAATACACATAAGTAAAGTTAGGCTTGTTGCACAAGGTCAATAGATATATCCTTTCGTTGCAATGGTAAAATCTGTACTTACACAAATAACTGCTCGTGCATTGTTGTCAGAAAAATCAAGTCCTTCACTGACTTTTCCTCGACACACCGCAAAGAAAATCGCACCCGTGTTGTTGCCGTCCACTGAGCCCTACAAAATGCATTAGGTAACAAACGTAAGTAAGGTACTTCTAAATGAAGATCATTGCATTGTTTGAATACATTTTGCTCATATCCCTTTACGGCACTATAGAACTCAGCCATGACATTTTCAAAGTTGATTCCACTTCCTCTCGGTTCCACAACGATGACCTTTCTTCGCTCAATTTTATCGTATCGTCGAGTTATTTGCCATCTGTAATGAAATATGAACACTTAAGTTAACAACATAAATGTTTTGACAACATTATCGAAAGAAAATACTCTTGCCATTTTTCGTACGGGATCCTCATTATAAAAGTGCAACGAAATTTTGCCGGCTGAAACAACTTACCTCTCGATTACTTTGTCCATCATTCTATACGATGAAAAGAAACAAAGGACGCCAAATGGGACTGTGTCACACACTTGTTGAACAACCACCCCTAACTCATCTTGATAACCGTAGCTTTCAGCGTTTTGATAGCTACCATTCAAATTAACACCATTAGGTCCGGAACCGATAACGCCAGCCCAAATCTTAAAGAGAATAAAGTCATGTGATTAACCTGTATGCGTTTCAATCAGTAGCATTAATTAGTTAGTCCGTTACCTGGTTTTTTTCAATGACATGAGACGCTTCTAGCTTGAGCGGAAATGGTGTATTCAATTCGGACTGGAAGGAGTCCATAGGAGAGAGTGTTCCAGAAGTGAGTACAATGGAATGAACCAGGTCTCTGATTTCCTAATAGTCACATACAAAACCTTTTAGATTTTTTGTATCTTTATTTGCATGGTCTTAACTAAGACTGTCAAAAGGAAAGTATTTCTTACACCAAATGAAACAGCAGGATTGAGACACCAAACGTTCAAAGTGAAAGTAGAAACTGTTATAAATTTTCCACGCGTCTCGTGTTCTCTCCGCTTTTCTGTAGTTTTTAACAATGCGATTCGGAAATCGTCTCGATGCAACCCATTTTCAATTTGTAAATTCTCAAAGAGACGAAAAACAGACTCCAGAACGCCTATTGTTGCCGAATTGATTCCATGTACTTCTAAACTGTATCTGGTTCCTCGTTCTTTACTAAGTTCAATGTCTCGTTCACGTTGGGCGATAAGGGCACTAAAATACACCTGTACAATACATTGGAAACATTATTTTCGATACAGCACAATATAAAACAATTCTAACATTTAGTTAGTTAAGTTACCTGGTAAGCTTTAATCTTCTCTTTGTTCAATCCAGAAACAGTGAGCGCTGCTGTGACTTCGGTGCCATTCCAAAACTTCCCGAAAGTGTTGAAGGACAACTCTTTAAGCTGAGGAACATAAAAGTCTATCCAGGTGCTTAATGCTGACAGCAACTCGGCCTGTTGAAAATTGGAAATTTTACAATAAGCAATTATTGAAGATTCCTTTCTCTATGCATCATCTTTACTGATCTATACCCAAATTCTAAAAAATAGCATACAACAAGATGAAGACATGCAGTTACAAATAATACAATGCAACTAATGCAACACATTTTGTGTACACTAGTCAGAATTCATTTGTACTATCAGAAACAGCTGAAGACTTTTTAAGCAGGAGAAATTTTTGAAAAGTGACGAAGCAGAGGACGCGAACCCTCTTCCCCTTTCATAAAAATTCTAACACGAGTCTCTAGGGAAGAAAGGGAGCCACCCTAATATATATCATGGATAAAAGACTAAATCTCTGATTCTTCCCCTCCGTCCATTCTGACTCATCATTTAATTTATATTTCATTTTGAGACTATTCGGTTCCCTTGTGTCTGATGATGTGATGCTAAGATTACACTAATTGAATGCGACCTCTTCACTCTTGTCAGTTTTATTCTCCTGCCTTTGCTCATACTCAATTCTCACTTACCATTTCACCCAACGCGTGAGGCTCGGATCCTCCGAGGGCTTTCACTTTTTCACAGTCCTGCATGGCTTTCTGTAAATCAATCTGTTTGATGGAAAAGCTTGCAGCCTCACGAGAAGCATCCTCCATGTTGTGAGCTTCATCGAATATTACAATTTGATTTTCCAGCTCAATATTCATCTGTACATACGAAGTGCGCATTTGTGAACAAGAACTGTTGACTAGTCAATTTATTTTTATACGCTAATCACTTACACTGCGTCGGATATTTTTGTCGATAATGTAGTTGTACGGACAAAAGATTATATCCGCGTTTGTCATCAAAAACCTTGTTGCGTAGTATGGACACGCTCTGACCTGTTACAATTATTTTCAACTCATTTGAATCTAATCACTTAAAAGATTTATAGACTCTTTCCCCATGTCATCGCTTCTTCTTTACTTACCTCGCGTCCAACTTTCACAAAATCTTCCAAATCGTAGCCTGGAGTGACGCCGTAGTGAGCTAATGCAGGAAATGTGCCTAGTTTCTTCGCACTCGCTTGCCAATTGCACCCTCCACCCTGAAGAAGTAAAAAAATCTTAACAGTTAAGCTAGGAGCTTGAGCTATTGGAAGTATTAATTAGCAGCAGTAGTACCATTTCTCCTGAAGTATCGAGAAGTTCGCGACAAGCTTCATTTTTGTTAGGCCTTCCTTCCACCAAAGGATTGACGCAAGTATACTCTCGACTTGCTAGAACTACAGAGCTGGAAATAAAAGAATTATGCTTTTAGCTGAAGTCTTTGTATAACATTCTTTTGCAATTATAATTATGGACACTTGAGACAAAACTGATGAAAAGTTAAATCACATGCAAAATGTAGGCACCGATATACTTCTGTGCAACATGAATCTTATTTTGAGTTAGCCTCAGTATCACGTTGATATAAATGACTCTCTGGCGTACCATAAAACTTCAGTATTTTTCAATGCAAAACCTTATTCTGTTATTCTGGTCTATCATTATTTTTCCTCAAAATTCGATCCGATTGTTTGTAACCTATCACTCCTATCATCAATATTTTTATTCGCCATTGAATCCCCAGTTTATCTACCTAAAGGCAATCGAGATTTTTTTAGCTCTTCTCAGATGATGAATCAAATCGCGAATAAGTACCTGGCTTGGTGTTTTAAAAATCAATATCCTATGAATTCACCTAGTAGTAGTTGAACAAAATAATATCTTCTGCACTAAAAAATACTAATAATATTTCACTGTTGACTGTTACTGAGAACCCACACAATATTCTTGAGTTATGTATTCTACCTGCCTAGACTGCCTACCTATTTTTTCTAGAAATGAAATGCAACACGAATAGTATAATGATTTCAGTGAGATTTGATATCGTTATCTAGGCTTGACATTTCGTACAAGTACCACAATCATAAAGTACCCTCATCATCAACCACTTCAGTTTGTAAACCTCGCTGAGGCTGCTCCCAGCTTCATTTCCATAAAGCTATACAGTTGCATAAAAAATCTTGGGATGAGGATAAAAAGATAATTAGAAGAGTTGGGAGAGTGATTCCATTTCTGAAGAGCTGGAAGAACTCATGAACCAGAAGTGCTTTCGCATTTTAATGATTTCTAGTGACACTGTACAACTAAAAGTAAGGAATACGGAGTATAGATAAAATAAATCTAGAGTCTCGTTCCCAGGGCACAGCAAACTTTCAGCTCTCAGCAAGTCTTGAGGTCGAAGGATGATAGGCTCCTAATTAAGATAGAGTTCATCTGGCACAAGGACAATGGAGAATAAAATAGACATAAAAAGTGGTGTGGAAATGCCACTACTTTGGTTTCTAGCTGCTGTTCAAGGACGACGAAGAATGTGGCATTTGCATGGAAATTCAAGTGCGGGCACTCGGATGCTTAGACTATAAACTACTTGAACAGAAATAGAGCAAACTTCTCAGAAAAATTGGTATCGTTCTGTTTCCTCTATGGTTAATTTTTTACGTGTAATCTGCTGTGACACTGTTTAACTAACGGTTTGTGGATGTAAAATAAATAATAAGAGAGCCTCATAAAGCAGACTAGATAGAATGTATTCACAATGTGTGTACAGTGGATTCCTGAAGTATAGACACACAACAATGCGAAGACAAGTTTATTCTTCCTCGAGGGAAAAAATACGGGTGATTTGAAAAGGCGAGAGTGATGAAGTGAAATCTGACCCTTAGGTGAAGAGGATCCGGTGATACACAAAGTACGAAGGAAACTAAAATAATATTACCGCACGAAGTAATTGAGATCTGAACTGTTTAAACAAAATACCAGCAGCATCCACATTCACTGACTGTCTATTTTCTCATCTTCTGTCAAATGTTGTGTTAGAAGATCAAATCAGTTGGCAGTTGGTGTACATAAGAGAATGCATTTTTAAAGAAAAGGTTGGATAAAAACTTCTTTCGTTCATTTCATTCAATAGTTTTGTAAACGAGCCTACAAGACGGGATACCGCTTCAGCGAACATTACAAATAACGAAACAAAAGAGGACGGAAACCTGATGAGAAAACTGGATGGCTAAGGAAGACAAGACAGACAATGCATCAAAGGAAATCTTATTTAAATACAAAACCACCCATCCAAAATGCAATTTTACTTGCAGGCATGTTGGGTTAAATATTTTCAACGTACAGTCGTACAGCATTCAAACACGGTTGTTTTCGTACATGAGAAAGTTCTCAGGTTTTGATGCAAAAACTTACAATTTCTCTCACTTTCTCTCCACACTCACAGTCTCGTGTTACCCCAACGACATTTTCAGTTGTGTTAAATCAAAACCTCACAACATCTATGCATGCCATTCTTCAAACGAAGAATTAACTACATGAATACGTAATCCCTAAGTGTTCATATAATCCTTAGATTCATCCTTTTAATGAGCCTACAGGTGACAGATCAGCTATAGAACCTTTAAAGAGAATTACAACTAAATTCAACTTACCGCACTGGTTTGTAGAAAGTTTTCCTCAATTCACGGGTAATTTGGGCAATTTGTTTGTGAGTTCTTGTCCCAAAGAATATTTTTGGAACTCTACGAACACAAAATACATTCAATAAAACTAAACTACTGTGGCAAAGCAAAGGAAGTGTTGTAAGTCAGGAAATAATCCTATTTAAAGCAACTTACGTTAACTTTTTGTCGGGAGCAACGAAGTATGGTTTGGAACCATCATTTGTACTCGGTGTAGGCTCACTCACAAATCCTCCACTGTTATCAGCTACTGATTTCGCTTTGTCTTTCAGAGACTCAACAGGGACTTCTTTCACCGATGGAGAAGACACCTTTAAGTTTAAATCATAATTTTATCAACATGCAAAGCTATCACTGGAAATAGAAGGAAATATTTTCTCATTTTTTTTATCTCCGACTTACAACCGGGACAGCAGATTTTTGTCTTTTTGTGGATGGTTTGAAATCATCATCATCTTCATCAGAAAGATCAATTACTTTTCGCTGGGAAGAATGTGCTGAGTTTGATATGTTTTCGTTTCCACTATCTGGTTCACCTGAGGTCAAGTTTTTGGATTATATTTGGTAATGTGTTTTGAAATGCGTGTTTGTTGTTTACTACGTTTACTCATAAAGTAATTAAATGCCTATAACAAAAATTTAAACCAGGAATTACGGTTCAATATATTTGTATATTATAAAGCTCAAATGAAACAACAAACATTTAGCTTGCACGAACTGATTGCATTCATTTGAGAGAAAACTCATCATTTTCTGACAAAGTCAGCAGAGTATTCGTAATGATAGTACCCTACGGTATAACACACACGTAATTTGATCCTTTGTGCGTCAGATGTGAGAAAACAGTGGTATCATTAAAAGTATCACAGGGACAGGCTGTTAGCTTTCAGTTTCAGTTGCGGCCATTATCGTTCTCGGGATCCATAAAAAACGGATAAAGGAAGGGATAATGATTTCTATTCTGTGGAAATCCAGATCTAGTAATAAAACCGAGAGACCAGTGGCTGACATGACGGTCAGGTCCCATTTCTCTTTCATCTCATTTTATAATATGGCTGTTCGTGGCAGCAGTCACTTTCCCTGTCTCCCTCCTCTTTCGAAAAATGATATCACGTCGTTCATTTGTCCTACAATACAAATCACTGAAATCATTAGTCGGTTTCTTAAGAAATAGGAGATTTTATGCGTATCTCTGCCTTTTCTATCTTTTACGCTAAAACCAAATGGCTCACCTCGACCAAGCACAAGATTACAGCCAACGTAGTATCTAAAATCTAAATCGTTTAGTATTTAGTTTATGAATTAAGTGGAAACTCGAGTTTACAAAAAAATCCTGTTTAGTAAGACTTGAAAGCAGCAGTTGTTTCAGTAAATATCACGGCAAAAGCTTAGTCATTAATGGGCTTTTAGCGATTATAAATGTGTACAGATAACAAAAGACCAATTAGCTGCCGCTATTCTTTCTGATCGTTTAAGATATTCCTAATCCAACAGGGTACCCTTAATGTGAGAAAAGGAACAACAACATTTTGTCGAGTCTCCTTTCTTCCTCTTCACTTCACGATTCTTGCATTTCCTACAGCAAATGGTCGTCATCTCTGGATTATGATTACCGTTAATGCTGGACCAGTCATAAAATGTGTATAATAAATAAATAATCTATCTACATGCGAAGTGACGAAAGCTGAAAAACAGATGGACTTATTAAGTCTTTGTGAAGCCGAGAACATGTAACTTTCGAAACAATGTTCAATAAAACGACTTGAGTGTACAATTTGAAATGAGAAAAGCATGTAAAGCCCAAGATGAGTTGCATAATAGAAGTAAACAGAAGTACAACGAATGCTTACGAAACATGACTCCGAAACTAAATGTCTGTTGAAGTGTGTGAACGTTACGAAATTGCGAATTGTAAGCTAAAAATTGGGTGTAAATGTTATTAAAATTATTGTGTGCTAAGGTTTGTTATGAATAAATAAGTAAAACCTCGTCCGCAGAAAACTTTAGTAGAGGAGTTCAAACAAAGAAGAGACAACAAAAGTCAAGAAGGCGAAGTCGTAGATATTTGAAAATGACTCCTTCATGCGACTGGGGAGAGTGATGAGGTCTAAAAGTCTATGGGATGGAAACATCTCGAGGTCGCTGAAGGAGACGTAAGAAGAAGGAAGATGTGAAGGACTCATTTTCAGTAATATTCAAGGATGCATAAGATGAGATGCGTTTAAAGGAATTAAATTTCGTAATTTCTTGGTCGTGATATTGGATGTTGGAAGAGAGTGAGGGAGAAGGAAGAGAGATTCATTGAGGCGGAAAAAACTGTCCTCGCGAGGAGTACCCGAAGTCATAAGGTTGAGCCTATGATGATTTGATGACGGATGTACTCTATTTCACGTAGCCGAATTCCCCTTTCCTCGTCTTTCTCTCATTACTTTCACTCGAAATGAAGTCCTGCTTCCCTCTCCTTCAGTTCATAGTCCAATGAGTCAAACGAAGGAACGAAAACCATGAGCGTTGCTTATTAATTTACATCCATTGGAGAGGATTTGAACATGTCTGCATTGAAGCCAAACCGAGTTGGTTGGTTAGAAAGCGAGAGAAAGAGAGATAATCACTGTTTCATGCTTTCCACTCTTCCAAATGAGCCTCATGGCTATTCAAATCCTTCAGCTTGATGAACAAGACGTGGTAAGAGAAAATGTCAGGCAGAAAATACATTAAATCTATTTTGTCAGAGTGAATTCAGGACTGGAGTCTCTGTACTTGACATCAAAGGATTCTCTTTTCCTCTTTTAGTCACTCATTCCAGTGGAAATAGTCTTTTAAGATAAAGCCCGCTCCCCTTCCTCCTTATAAGTCTACTGCTACTACTTCGCCCGTGACAGTACCATCATCATCATCTCCATTCCAGTATCACCACACCACCTCCCTTCCACAACGATGAATACTTTCTACTTCAGAACTTGTCCTTTCTTTCTCTTTAATCCTTACCAACTAAAGAACTTCCAAGAGAGAAAATCCAATATCTTCCTTTCATCATCAACCTTTCTTTCTCTCACAACGACCCCACTCACTCCTGTTTCCTCTCTAAATTTCATGCCATCCCATAACCTAATCACCAGTTTTTTTCAATTCTCAGGCAGCCACTCAAAGCGTTTCAAACCATAAGAAGCCAAAGTCAAAGTATACCTGACTTCGTGTCTCCAACTGTGCTTTCTTCATGTTCAGGCGACTCCGATATCCGCTGAGATGTCTGCTTCAGGGATGCCTCCAACTCTTCATTACGAGCATCGATTGCCGCATTAAATTCCGCGACACGAACTGAAAACAAACAAAATCATAAGTCTTCAACAAGTACTTCACCAGGTTTCATCCTTATTTCTACTACCAGTACTCGAGTACCAATAAAATGAATTAATCCTCTCCATTCTCAAACTTATTCCAATGAACCCAATTTCTTTTCATTCACCTATCTGCCTCAGATTTTGCTAGACAAAAGATGTTCTTTTAAACTATGAATTCTTTTTGTAACAGAAATGAGCAGGGATTCATAATTTTAGTAATGATAGCTTATTTATGTTCACTCTTAACTTCCCTACAAGGCCCAAGGTTTTTAGCTTAGAAAGCTGTTAAACAGACAAATTGCTGAAATTAAATAATTTATTAGCACACAATTATTCCCAGTTACGCTAACAATACCGTAGGAAAATGGCTGATGTAGAGCTTTTTCAGACCCAGAATTCACACCACAGAAATAAGGAAGGTTTATTGGGTAAATGTCATTTCGATTCCGGGGTATTTGCAGTACTATAAAAACAGTTTTGTCGTCATGGGCAAATAATATCTTAGGAGACTGCTGGCAGCAATAAGGGTGAATCTAAAACGGAGGAATTTATCATCAGAGAAGCGGAGAGAGAAGGCCAGTGAGGCAGAATGCCCACTTACAATAAAGATGTGAGCTAATAAGAAGTGTAATTCCAAATCGCTGTTGGAGATATCGTAAAATAGTTGTAGGACTGTCCATTGAAATTCATGTGAATAGGGTTGTTGAAGTAGGACAGCAGTCTGAGGGCTCCACGAAATGAAAAGGGAAGTCCTCCGAGCTACCCAATTACTCAGGGAATACAATGGACCATTTCGAATGGAGCATGTTGAGGGTCCAACCCCTTTTCATAAGAAAGCTAATATTGAATCTGATAGGGCTACTAGTTCATACGAAAAAAGCCCATGTGTACAACAAGATGAAGAAGGGGAAATGATATTCTGGAGTCCAAGAGTTATTTGCCCGAATTGAATATTGTGTGTACGTCACACACTACTATAGATTCAGACGCAATACAAAGAGATGATGATCCTCATCAAACGCACATCTTCATGGCCAGCAAATAACATATATCCTAAATCCTACTACATGTACCTACACACACACACACACACACAATGCAATGAAATGAAAAGAAGGAACGAGATTGTGCAATATTAGACACATTTCATTCAACCATGAGTAATTGTAATAAACAGGAGCAGTTGCAGGAGCTACTCATCTGTACCCTGCGAACTAACAGCCTACTTGTATGTATGTGTGTGTTTTGTGTTGGGAGAGTCTGTCAGAAAAGAATGAAAATAATCATACACACTCATCACCTCATCATTAATATCACTAGTCTGGAAATCATGATGAGCTCCCACTTCCAACTTCCCAAGTTGCAGTAATCCACCCACATTCAAATATCCACGCAGAAAAGGTTCAAAAATGTAATCTATCTTGAGTCCTTCTTGATGAGTATCAGTTGTTTCAATCGCTTCCACCCACTGCATCGTTTCATTCACATCTCTCCCATTCTCACATGAGTTAACACATCCTTCTAAATAACGTCATTTGCAGTCTATCCCAGCTACTACTACGCAACAACAGTAAACAAATAGATCATCTCTTTGTTCCCTGTGACTCTTAGGTGCATTGCTCCCTACGGACTTACTTAAGTAATCCTCATCCATTACAATCAAACACAATATCGCTTACATGAGTCATACGCAAGTAATTCATGTTTATGGCTTGATGAGAAAACTTACAGCAATCATTTAGCAAACTTACAATAACAAATAATACTTTATTATTGTTACTAAATTGTTAGTACATTATTATTCAAGCTTGTATATATATGATACAATGACTGCTCCAGGTTACGCATATGAACTTTCAGAGGCCTGAATCTTCGCCTGAATTATTTTTTGAATTCATAATATACAGCTAACTAAACCTTAATGTTGTTTCAAAAGGCTTGGAGGAAATTTCGCCCCATTCACCATTTCGGAAATGAAAAAACGGTTGTTTTGAATAAAACCTATTAATTTATTATATAGCCTATTGAATTTTTGGCTAAACTTGGAAGATTTGTCATAACTAGCCATTCCCTTCGTAAGGTTTGACGACACACAGTGAAATAAAAAATTCCTTCACCTTTTACTATACAAATTTACAAATAGGAAATAAATAGTTAAACGATTTTGTGTGATGAACAATAGAAGTTTGTGTGTTATGTGTTGTGTGATAAGTTTACCAGAAAGATAAATTCCATTATGAAAGGTAATCTTTCATCTACTATGAGTGTCATCCGATTGTTCAAGCCATTTTGCCCGTAATGAGCTCCTTGATACTCGTTACAAAGGTAATCCACGAAAATAAGGTTTGAAGGGTATGAGCGCAATTGAAAACTGTCCTTTTGAAGGACAGTTTTCAGGACGGTGCTATGGTCGCATGAGTAATTCAGCAATTGTGTGGTACGGATTTTGATGAAAGCTCCCAATCTTCAATGGATTTAGGCTCAATTGTACAGATGATAGGATTTATTTGTGTGACAGACTTTTTCAATTCTGAGAGCTATTTTTATCATTTCAAACGCACGGACTGTAATCTCACTACCCCATATTGTGTTCCACGGTAGATGAAAGTTTTAGTCTGACTCAGATACTCCAATCTGCACAGAATTTAATCCAACTGCCAGCCACGGTCATATATTGCTTATCTCTGCCATTCAAATTTATTCTTACTTTTTGAACTGAACGTATGCACTCGCGTTTGGACAGCTAATAACACACACAATCTCTGTAAAACCAAATGTTCTAGAAATAAAAGCAACATTTACTCCGATAGCAAAAGTGCATAAAAATCTATAAATTCACATCTGCATCAGTTGAGATCGAAGATGTTCTATGAATCCTCTTCTGAGCCACAGTAACTGTCAAAACCTACGGGATCCGTCATTGTCGCATCCGTATGTTGATCAATGTCTTTCAAAGAAACTTTTACTATACAAATAGTGACAATTTAGGTATATTGTGACCTGGGGTTTTTATTTTTGCAATCAGTAGTAATGGTAGATGAGGAGCAATACAAATTTCAATCTATTGTGTGTCATGTTTTAAAAGAAAAACGAAAAGCTTTTGCCTTCACGCACGGACTGGTTTAACAACTGTCTGTGGGTGTTTGTATGAAGGAACAGAAGTGGAGAGTAGCTAGCTACTACTAGTAGTAATCTAGTCTACCCTAGGAGGCCTAATACTCATTGATACTTTGGATCCATCCATGTTCGCGTGTGTAGATAGCAACAACAGAGAGATGCAAGAAGAGCGGAGAGAAGAATTAAGTGGAGTGTGCGAAGTGGCCTTAGTCAAAATGACTTTCTCCGGGTTCATCTGAGGCGAAGGAGGTAAGAGACAAGTGGATCGAAGCGTGGTCTCCCGTACTTACTATATACTTCCTTTACTGCGAGGTACTTAAGTCAGAGTGTCAATATCGATTGTCTCACATGTTGTGTTGTTGTGGGAAGTAAAGTGAATGACGGATTATGAACAGTGTGTGGCGCATGGAGGGTGGAGGTGCCCGCCATGCGGGATTTTCGGGTACAGAGATGGTGCGAACCAATGGATGACCCGGACACCACAGACGCCTCCAATCTCACGCCCTTATGTGTTTTTCACGACGCCCGACTCCTCTATTGATTCAACGCCATGATGCTTGTCCACCGTCTCAATCACACTTTCACCTTCTTTCACTCTCCAAACCCTTTTCATATGCCCTCAGCCCTCCGGTTCTTTTCCTTACACCACACCAACAACATCATTCATCATCTACTACACTACTACATCTCACAAAAATCCCTCTATATCCCTCTCTTTCTTTCTCTCTGTTTCAATCTTTCAATATATATATATATATATACGAAGAGTGCCAAACCAGTGAGAAAGTATACGAGCTCTCACTTCCTTCTCAAGGCGAGGTGGTGGTCGTCAAGGTTTAAACCAAACATTTCTCTCCATTATTTCCACTTCACAGGATCCCTGCCTACACTATTACTCTTTCTTTCACTTTCTTTCATGCCTTTCTTCCTGTTAGCATTTCTCTCCCTATAGCTATACTTAAACATATATACTGTATACAATTACTTCACTAAAAGGCTACAAGAGATCAACATTTCACGTCCTGCCTTCATACACACTGACTTCACTCAAACTCAACGAGTGTGCGGATAATAATTATCATCCACTTTCCCTCAACTAATCCTTTGCACGTAATTTCCGACTTGCACCTTTCAATCCTCTACCAACTATATCTTGATTTATTCCAGTCATCACGAATGCACTATATAGTTTGTTCAATTCACTACCACTCGTAATAAAACTCAGGTGAATTATTCATGCGTTTAATGTATACACAAGTTTTTACAGCTGCCTTTTACTTAACCACATGAGTTATTCATCAGCAAACAAAATAGGTATACAGCAACTTTGAAGTCCGTACACAACACTTGAAAGATCACTAAAGTTCGTCATCGTTCGAATAGATTATCAGAGCACAACGTGCTTTGTAGAATTGCGTAGGAAGATTAATCTTCAGATTGATAGTTCATCGAAGAACTTCAGTTTTATATAAATACAATTATTTATTTATTGTTGGTTATTCTTAATTTGACTCTTAACTACAGGAGAAACTATGAATCGTCTCACTTCCACCTTAGTAATCACCAACACACTGTTTATTTGGCTGAAACTTGAAACACACAGAGACTTAAAAAAGGATTCAGAATTGTCTGAATGAATTGAAGTGAGGCATCTTCCATGATACAAAACAGTAGAATCAGATAAGCATCAACGTAAACTTCTAATTGTAAATTGAAAAGGAACACAAAGCAGGTCTATAGAAAAGACAAACCCTACCCGTCGGCATTTTTGTACGTTTTTATAATCTCTGAAGTTAGGTAACTGGATTACTAGGATAGGTTTTTTGTACAATGAAGGGCTGATCATTCATCTGATTTGAAGGGACATGACAAGCATCGTTTTGTACCCTTCTATCTCTACCACAAGCCCTCGACATTCAGAAATGTCTCAATGCTGAAGAATAAAGAAGCTCAAACAGATGAAATAATATACTTGTGTTTTCCGCAACTGTGTTCTCTATTCATCTGGTTTTTAGGTACAAATACATACACAACCTCGTGAGTTCTTAAAATCCAACATCTATACTACACAGTCTTCCATAATAATATTAACTGATGTAATGACTGGCTGCTACTATATCGTGTGTGATAGAAGATGAAGGAAATGTATCACTTCTTGGATAAATACATAATAATATAGGAAAGAAAATGGTCTAAAACTCAAAATTCACAAATGAAGAGATAAATGTGGTTAAGCTACAAAGCAACTGAATCAAATCCGTTTGATGGTTTTCATACTTAAGACTGTCAGGAGGAGACTTAAGACTTATTATTCCTTGATTCCATTCCTTTCAGTTCCTTCGTGGAAACCTTTGCACTCATCATCACCTTCTTATGGTTAATTTACATGGATTATTAATGACTTAGCTGCTGAATACTTCTATTATAGTATTTATAGTACTCAAGCTAGTTACGGTTCCACTTCAACTCGCAATTCAATCATGCTAAAGAATACAAGACGAATGCTACACGATGTATTTGAGCATTACGTCAACAGAGATTAAAAGGACTTTGGCCCTTATCCAGTGTCAATCAGATCAAACCAATTTATTCCACAGATGCCACGCTTGGGATTAATATTTTCATAAATCTCGGGAACTTAAGTGCTGTCAACTGTGCACGCCTTAGTCATTGTTCTTTCATAATCGTGGTGAATATTAATATAGCGATGGTTCATTATCTTCGATCTTATCTGCTTTCGAAAAAAACACTCTATCAACTACGAATCTAAACAAAGCTTAAGATTAAAAAGTATTTTTTTAAATAACAAAAATTACAATGATAACTAATAACAATTCTGCAAGTCGAAAGACTTCATACATGCACCAGCTACCATAATGCATAATTATTCAAACATTGCAACCTTACAGCCTATACAATTTAGATGAAAAATGCAATAGTAATCATCTTAGAAGTGGAGATATTTGTGTAGAGCATGTGCAAGAAAGTAACGTGAAGGATTGTGTTTTTGGTGAAAGAGTAATGAAAATGAAAGTTCAGAAAGCAAAGACTGCATGAGTTTAATGAAGAAGTGAGAGGAGAGAAAAGAAAGACGAACTTCAGCCTCATTGAAGAAGGGTGGCGGGTAGCCTGGATGGAACATTCGTAGATGGCGTCAGAGCCCTCGTCGTCATTAAACGCTCAAACTTTCAGCCTCAATCCTTCCTTTCTCAATTCCACAATTCACAGCCTTTCTTTAAGTAACCCAAGATCTGTCTCATCTTAGGCACATCTTTAAGTGTAAAATTCTACTTCTGCTGATTCCGGACTCGGAGTCTTATTATGTTCACTATTGGGACTTCGGACGTAGTTAATAGTCTCGCAATACTTTTTTACACATTCATCTACAGAAGACTGGGGAACGAGTTTTCTCACCGGTTTGTTACACTTTTACAATGAATACTGATAGTTTCGGGAATACTGGATTAAAACTTCCTTTTAAGACTTTTAACCACTTACTATGCCCCGTAAAAGGTATTGTGTTGTGTCACATTTCCCTCAAGTCTAGACCTCTAGACGGAATACTGAGAATAGTTTCAGGGTAAGAACTTGAGCGTAGCGTACTATATTGCGTTCGAAAGAAGAAACCCATACAAGAAGACTCTTCGAATCGAAGTTTTGATTAGATGTAACTACGATGTAACCATCGCCAAGATACAACTTCAAATCAATATTTAGTTACTGGTTGCTAATTCTTACTACAGCATAGAAGTCTGCCTTGCTACTTCATCCTCGAATGAATGTTTTGAATATATAAGAGCCCATGCTAGTAAGGAAAAAACCATGATAGATGTGGGATTCCAGCTAATAAGTTCAAAACCTGGAGTCATAAGTTAAGTCAGGAGTCCACACGGGTATAGTTATGACGGTGAAGGTTGTCTCAATGCGTGAAGTGAAGCATACAATATTGTGTGTTCGGTTAGTTGAATACACAGCTTAAATTAACATACAATGGAAGTTATTTGAATTAGAAAGTGTCCTATCTCACACGACAAACTTTACCACTCAAGTAGCAAATTTCATCAGCTTGATAATCCGTCATAAAGACACTTCAAGGATCTAACTGATCTAAGGAGAATAATGGTCTTTGTGTTTGACTGCAATTGATTATGCTGGCCTTCCCTTAAAGTAAAAAATTCTGTCCACACAGTATTATCTCCATCTAAGCTAAAAGACGAATTCGTAAGAAAACCAATCCTTCTCTGTGTCAAAAGAACAGTCAGTCACTATCACATCACCATTGACACTTTCAAAAGATGGACATCTTTTTTACGCAATCAGTTTTACTGTCTAGAAGCTAATGCTAACAGAAGTCATCATTCACGGAGCATGGAAAGCTGTGAAGTCCTTTCAAAGAAACAGAGATGAGATGACAAAGATCTATCAGGGTAGAATTCTCCAAGACAGTAACTGTGATCTGTCAAACATGTTCTACGATGAATCCTATTGTTGCTAGTGTCAACTCAAGCCACATCGGCCTTTCGCTCTTGCTACAAACAATTCCTGCAAACCTTATGTAACCGAACCTAGACTTCATTCAAAAATTTTTCAATCGGGTATTCGGGTTACGGGTTACCTTATGCAGCACAAGGAATTCACGCTATAATTAATTTCTAGTTACTAAATTGCGTTTGGAAGCGTTTATGTAGATCCCGTCCGTGCTCCATCATTGTGAACGCAAATAAAAGAAATAAGTTCCGAATACATCTACCATAATATATTAAATCGAAATAGCGAAGTGTGAAGTGTCACTAACTAAATTAATTCACCTGCATTAAACTTTCATCATTGCATTGAACCAATGCTGCATTTTAAATAACGTGGTGGGCCGCTTCCTACCCGTCTAAGACACTTAAAACCTCTTTCAAATCCTATTAACAGAAATTAAGTAGGTTTTTTCTAAAACAACCGAAAAATATCAACAAACAAACAGAAGGAGCAGGAGCTGTGGTAAGCAGATTAAATACACGCATTATGCGTGTGGTCTTCCCTACCGGATTGAGATAATGGATTGCATTGTGTTTCCCTTGTAGTCTGATCAGTTTATTTTACACAGAAGCATTTCACTATCTTCACTCTCTCCTGCCAATTATCTAAGGCGAAGCCAACGGTGTCAGAAGGTTGACAATTATTTTCCACACAATCTGTACAGATCGGAACAGAAACAAAGAGACACCAATACACGGAGACAGACTTAGAGGATTGAAACAATTAGAACTAGTCAGAAAATTCCTTTTATCACACACCGCTGTCTCCTAGCCCATTAGAGCACTTAAACTGTCCGCCTGCCACTTTGACTGTGATACGACTAATGGATAAGTATTCGTTTAACAACCTAGGTGTATACTCCAATCATCTTACACACCTGAGAACATTCGAACAGTAAAATAAATGTCAACTTAGACCCACTTCTACCTCTCTTCCTTCTCTTTCCTCACCAAACCTGGTTTGCACTTCTGTTCCAGAACACTCAAGACTTCCTCTCTTGCTGCCTATCGAATGGTACACTTTCACGTTAAGCCATTTCCAGCAACCGCACTCAATACTTGTCACACTATTTTATCAACTTCAACTCCATTCTTTAACAAAAAATATCAAACAAAGTTATCAAGAAGATGTATTTTTTCTTTCATTTATATCTCCAAATCATGGACATTTCAGAAGAAGTAAAGAATACCGTAAATGCATTAAATGTTTAATTCGGAAAATTTGAATGGATTTTTAACTTATAACATATTGGTAGAGAGCTTATATGCATGTCTATGGTAGAGAGTGTTGACAAAAATCAAAATGCCTGTAAAAGAATCCGAAAAATGTTGCCACCTGTGAAACTCGTCGTGATAACGATATTTCAAGGTGTTTAATACTTCAAGATTCTTTCAAAGTCTACAAGAGATTTCTCCCTGTGAATTTTACATACCAGTATTCTGTAATGATTACACTGCATTAACTGGTTAAACAAACTTAACAAACGAAACCTCAGTCTTAGCGGCAAGTCAACTGCACTCACTTGAAATTCTTTCCTAACAGCATTGACAATTGAACATACTGACGAAGCGTTCAACGACAAAGAATTCACAAGAAGATACATTCTTGGTCGAGAAACGGAAGAACTATAATTTGGTTTTTATTATATTTATTTCTGTAACTGTTTTCAAGACCGATTTCAGGTTTGATTGATGTTGATAGATTAAGTTTAATGACGACGATTAAGGGTATTTTTAATAAAGCACTCAGTCGCCTGTGTATTATATATTTATTTACGTAGATTTTAGCTTACCAATACTGACAATATTAATATGACAAAGTAATTTTTCATTGATGAAACGATCAAAGAAAGGAAAGGATGGCAAAATGAAATGCAAAGTTATGCGAGAACTGCGTTGGTTGGAGCTCACAATTTCCGTCAAAAGACAAGATTTTCGACAAGGCTGATTAAAACAAATAATAGTATGCTGGCTGCACCACATTTTGCATTTTGTAAGTTTCCTTGTGGCTGAAGATGAGATGACTTGAAACTGTACACCTCAAGAGTACACACAATACACAAAGGCAAGAATCGCAAGAACAAAAACGCTATAAAAACAATGCGATGTCGAAAACCAATGATGTGAGGATGTGACTGAAAACGTAAATCGATCATAGATCACTGTGAAGATCAAAGAACCCTTTATACGTTATTATTCGAAGTTTACAGGGACATTAGTGCCACAACAACGAGCTGATCTGACCCCTTTTGAAGTCGGTGAGCCGGAACAAATATTTGCAGTCTGAGAATAAGCCTTAAAATGCACTCTTTTCTCCTCAATGGAGAGCTGCAAATGAGAATGCATACAAAATTCTTAGAACAAAAAACATAATTTATATGCATATTATCTCCAAAAAGTCAAGATTCTTTTAGATTTACTTCAACTATTAAATCTCTATTTTTGCTCTCATCTAAATAGTTAAGGCCCTCGGAAATTATAATGAATAATTAGGAAACTTAAAACTTAAAACGGCTTAAATTAAAAGAGATTAATCTTGCAATGGATCAACCATTATACAAAACATTAGTTAATATCAGAACTTCCTTAGGTATCTCTCAACTACTTTTTACTTTTTGTAACTTAATTAGCTACACACGTCTAACCGGATATGAACAATAAAAGAAGTCGGCAATTGAATATCACCAATCGGTTGTTTTCTATTAAAGAAACCACATTTGTTTCGCAAATCGTTGAAAAACATATACTTTGTCATAAAATTACTAGACAGGTTTTAAATCACGATTCAAAAGTTGTTATAATAATATTATTTAAGAATTATCAGAGACTCGCATATTTTCTCTTTCGTAAATTAAGCTGCTTCCCCAACACAACGTTAAATGTTTATGGTGAGAATCTAAGAATCTGATGTGAATATGATATGTATCTCGTTCAGCTAAAGACAAAGTACATCTCTGTGACGGTTTTCAGTGTTTGCAAAAATTTATGAGCGTTAATAAAATAGTTATAGTCGACTTTATACCTCTCACAATAAATCAAAATTACTATGCTACAACTGACTGAGATCTATAAAAACCTACAGCAGGCAACATAAACTTCATTTATACATTGTTTAAACGTGAGATTTCTGTTTCTAAAACAAAGTCATCATTAAATGCTAAAAATTTTACAAGTTTGCAAAATCATATTTGCCTACAGAGCCTGAGCAGATAGGAGATTGCAGTGTAAAATCTCTGCCAGTATCAGTTACTCATGGCTTTTATTTTTACTAATAAATTGAACTCTGATCTCTGGCTGTTTAATTCTTTAAGTGATCATTCAACTCAGGTAACGGAGCTGTAGAGATGAAAAAGGATTCACATGCAATCACAATTTGATGAGTGTTGGCAGACGAAAAACAATCTACTATTACGCGTTAAACACACACGAATTAATTCCATGCCAGTGCCCGGTAAGGAAACTGGAGAAGAATTGTAATGCCTTGTGGTTTGTCTTCCAGCCAGGTTGAAAGAGACCAAGACAAAGAAAAGGAGTTAAAACAATAAACTTCCGTGGATATTTACAGCTCATCATACGAATTCGAGGACTAATAAATTATTACACCTATAAAATGGAGAGTGCCAAGACCAGCCTCTTTACGTTTCATTTGGAAAATACAAGGCAGAGAAGAAAAGTTGACTCGGCAGAAACCATAACATATAATATGGGATAGAACATGATGCACAGCAACCCATTATGAAATTCCTGCAACCAGTTTCAACACTCATTTTAACAAACTAACATAAAATAAATGGTTCACTACATGACACTCTTCTTCAGTCAAAAACAAATAATATTATTGCACAGATAGTCAGCGTGCATACAAACTAAATATATTTAAACGTTTGGACACATACAAGCACTGTGTAAACCAGCTAGACTATTACAACCTTTTCATCTCCCATATCTTACAAGTTTATGTGCCTAAAATCTATGTTTTGTTGTTTTAAACACTCCAAAATAATGATAGTCAAAGCTTCATTTATTACACAACAACTACACCTCATCTTTTTAACGTTATTACTACAATTCATCTTGGTGTAACACCTACAATCGTTCTACCTCCCTCATTCTTATATCACGATGCTGCTCAGGTTGGTCTCTCCTCGAGTATTTTCAGAGCCTGTCTAATAAGCGAACAAGACCTAAGTACTGCTTGGAAGTAATGCATTATAATTGTCTTATTTAAAAAACAAACAAGTACTTTGAGGTTATAGGTTTAACATAATACAGGGCCTGTTAAATTCAATCGCTGAATTATACGAGTTTCGTCATTGTGCACCTAACTACACACACTGCACACTTGGACGGATGCTGCTTAAATAAAATATTCTTTCGAACCATCAAAAAGTATTCCACCGAAATTCCTAAGAATCCATACTCAAATAAAGCAACCTTCCTCGCATTTCTTTCCATTTGATGCAATGAATTCATGCTCATATAAATAATCCGGCAAGTGTCTTCCTGAGAAAGAATTTCGAGAAAAAAGGGAGACAAGAATCTCTCTGGGATCTTTTACTACTACAACCCGTCCGCGATCCCTGTCTTTTTTCGAGGTAAAGGGGAAAACTTTGGTATTTCTGTGAAGGTGATGAAGCCGCCGTCAAAAATGTTTTTCCAAGCGTAATAAGTTTGCAAGAAATTCCTACTTCTGCTCTCTCAAGTGACAACTCGTCTGTTCTCTTACAACAGTTTCATGCAATCAACGTGTCCATGTAAGATCAGTCTCAAAACAAAGACAAAACTTTAGATCCCAATGATCCCATGGAATACTTACAGAACCATAAACACAAGAGAGTATTACTATTTCCCATCGAATACATCAGTAAGTGTACGGATGGATAGTTGCTTTGTTGATTATGACCAGGCTACATCGTAAAAAACGCAGTGAAAGAGCTCATGATGAAGTGTCTCCAAGCCAGGGCTCAGCAGGAGTAAGATAATAAGTGCAGATAAACTGACTCGACAACACTAGAAGAAACGAGGACAATGTGAGAAACTGCTAACATGACTTGTGTAATATCCACACAACCGAGCAGCAAGTCATCTTTAAAACTTGTCACTCATCTTGATCACAGCTTTTCAAACCGAGACTGCTCATAACCTTACACATAACTTTTACTACAGAGAAACCTTTTGCTGGCATTCCGTATCAAATACTCCTGAACTCTTCGCTTCATAACTTTTAGTAGCAGCAAAGGTGACAGAAAAGTAAAAATCCTTGTCCACTGGTTCATAGTAAGCAGAATTAAAATTTTCTACAGAATATACATATCTACATTTCCCTGATTCCACAAGGTAGCCCTGCTGTAAGGTCATGTCGTTCCACAGACAGGCAAAGGCTGAGGCTGAAGGCTAACTCAACTGCTTATAAGCAATTACCCACTTACCTGTGATGAAACACGAGGTGCGTGAATCACACAAGCAACAACACCCCTATTGTGCCTTAATTAATTACCTCATTAAACAGTACGAACCATGTTTAGTTGTCGTGAAAGTTGTAATTGCATTGAGTGCGACAACACAAAACAATGAAGATGACATGATGTCCAAATCTAATGACTCACAGGGATTCCCTCATTACCGATATCATTAAATATAATCAAGACCACACTTACTGCTAGTTTTCTGACCGACACATCCTTCCTCTACACTCTACACTCCTTTAATTATCATTCCGCATCAACCTCTGAGCATTCCGCTGTCATCCTATCGTCACGATAATCTCTCGATGCAATTTAAAATCTTGCGATGAGATTGCAAAAGCTGTGTACAACTGAAACCTCGCCTTTTAATTCTCTAAACTCATCATGGTATTGCCTGATGCCCACACCCATTCATCATTCATTTCAACTATTAACCACACCGTTACAAATAACAATCTGTCAACTAACTAACTGTCAGTAACTGTCCAGCAAACTCCCCGTTTAATCCAACTATGATTGTGATAAGAGTGGCATTGACATGGGCACAGTTTACACATGATGCTTTCTTCATAATTATTACTACTCTCACAATAGTCTGCAAATAACAAATAAATATTAGTATACCTGATTCATGTCGTTGCCACGCTAAAGCTGCACACAACAAGGCCAGAGTTTTTCCAGAGCCGGTAGGACTTTCCAACAAACAATTGTTTCGATTTTTCAATCCTTGAATCACCTGTGACCCACACAATACAAAATAAAGTAACAATATGAAATCAAAACAATCTCAAAACTCACAAGATTCTTCATCTTCATCTACTACTCGAATGCTTATCATCCCACCGTACTTAACCAAGTTATCTTTAAGACACACTTACTTTGCTCATCATAGCAATCTGACACGGATAAGCCTTCGTGGGGAACTCAACTTTGACCCCAGAGATAGTGTAAGAAGTCGGTCCATGTTTAACTGGGTCGCCCGCTTGAGTTGCTTGTGTAGATCCTTGTGTGGAGCCTTGAGTGTCCATGTCGACCCGAACCACACCCACTGAATGAACACCTCACCGGTAATATAAAAAAACCGAATTTCAGGAGAATGACATGGCCCGAAAAAAGAGAAGAAGGAGAACAAAGATTCAGGAATAACCAGGAATATGAAGATAGTGTGTGTTGGTGAAGAGAGAGAATCGCGCCACGATTTAAACGAGCCTTGTCAATTCTCACCCTCGTCACTCAATGCGTCTCACTCGCAACCAACACGCGTCTCATCTTCCCCAGACGCATCAACTTGCAAACAAATTGCATGTCAGCTTCCATACACAAAATTCGGATCGAATGGATCTGCGTCCGAAATTCGGACGGTGTATATTCAGTAGTGAATGATTGAGTGGTTGAGAGGGATCAGGGATTAGAGGAGGATGAAAATTAGTTGCCAATCTGTTAAGAGGATTAAGCGAGAGGCGAAGTGGTTTGGGCGATGGATTTGAGGTGTCGTTTCATCGGAATGAGAGTGGAAATGACCTGATGCCATTGGAACTATTGGAAGTGGAATTTCGTACACGCACAGCGAAGCAAGTAGAGGCGGAGAGATGAGAGTTAAGTTGAGGAATTTAGTTTTGTGTCGTGTGTGAGTCAATTAAATAGTGTGAGAGAAGTATTTATGACATTATGCAGTGTGGTGGATGTGAGGAGGACCCTTTATGTCCTTAAGTTGAGCGACATAAAAGCAATAAACAGGCTCCAGCGGCCCTCGACCGTCGAACACATTCTCGGCGAAAGAGAGAGAGAGATGCACACCAGTTCGGCTGTGAGGAAGACTCAAGACCAGAATGCCTACATGTTTAATGATACGCACTTTTTGTGTGTTTTAGAAACTAACAACATAGAACAACTACCTGAGAAGCTGAGTAATAAATACGAGATAAAAAATTCTCCTGTCTTCTTGACTCAGTTTCTCGGCTTGAGGTTGCAAAGTAGGCTCAACAAACTGAGTGCATGTTTAAAGGCATGAAACAATAAAATGTAAAAACCAACAATCTTTTCCACTGTGATATAATTCAAGTGGATCTGTAGTCTAATTCCTCTCGTGTCTTGACAGGTATCTTAAGGAAAAGTGTAAAGTTTGATTAAAATAAGGAGGAGTAATTGTTCAAGTATATTGAGTGTGTGTAGATATACATTATATATATATATATATATATTATATCCTTTGTATTTGCTGTAGGCATTGTCAGACTTAAATTGACCCCATCATGTGCTGAGTAGTGAGCCAAGGAGATATCGGACACAGATCTCCACTTGATAAATCCTTCGTCAGATGTTGATTATCCGCAGCAATGCTCATGTCGTCTTTTGTTCTTCTTTTATCTTGACACTACCTTTGCTACACACTTACACATGTTATACACCTTGTGTATCACCCAATTAGATTGTCCACCGTCCAACACCGACACTCGTCCGTCGTCTTCAAGTCTTCTTCACCCAACTTTACATATAAAAAACGCGTTCCATCAGTCGCCTTCTTTAATTAAACCAACTCTCCCATCGTCCCATCTACTCCTGGATGAGCAGCCTTGCTCATTCAACCACTCCACAGATGACATCGAGTTTAATGAAGAATTCTCTGTGAACTGTTCTTTTTATTTCGCACTTTGCTTTCTCACGATCACGAGTAAAAACGAATAAAATATTCACCTTTCCTGACCTAAGTCAATTAAGAGCTGCGCTGATAAGTAGTGAAGAGGAAATTGGCAATTTGTAGGAATCCATTCGATCTACCCAGAAGGAGTAGTTTAAAAGAAACTTGTTTAATTTAGAAAATCAACACTTGCAACTTACTATTTGAGAATGAATTGTGGAGGTAATTTTTATGAAGAATAGAATGTGCATAATAAATACTCCCATAATTTCTTGTCTTGATTGTCTTATGAATACAAATTACTCGATGATGATGTATTGATTAAGAGGAAGAATGAATTTTTCATGATCAAATAGTAGGTGATGATGATTACATAGGTGAAGATTTTTTATTTCACATACACGTTGCTCATATTAAAGTGGATTTTGGTAGTCGCAGTCACCTAAGAAGAAGAAGAAGCTTCTTAATCTTGAGAGAGAAGATGGGTGAATGGTGGTGAGGATGCCACCTTAGCAGTTTTCTACCTTCAGTAGGAGCAATCAACAGAAATCGTGTAGAAGGAATGAATGTTTTGTGGGGAGACTGTCGTGTTAAAATTTACTCAGGTGGTAACACAGGTAAAAGTAAATCAGTAGTTTAGCATTGCTTACTCTTGATGTTTAATTTTCTTATCCAGTAGTTAATTGACTCAGATTTGCATGAGATTATGTTCTTTACCCTCATCAATTCTATCACCTTTTATCTCCACATGATCAGCAAGCACGATCATCAACTCATCCACGTCTGTTCTGACTGTTCTTCATCTAGAGACATGAGGTTGAAATGTATACGAGAAGGGCAAAGGTAGTCATCATTCCGTTTTTTAGGAGATGAAGATCATTCAGTCATCATCAGTTGGCCTGGGTGGGCATGGCAAACCTTCAAAAAAGACCAGAGTGAATTAATCGGGCAGTTCTTTCTTCGTTGTTGTGTGTGTGTGTCTTCTTTCATCTTGTCTGACCAATCTACTGACCAGTGTGTATGTTGGTGTGTGTGTGTGTGTGACTACCACCATCGTAGATATTGACTTCACATACTGGTCTTCTTCCCTTCATCTGGCTGTGCTTGGCTTGGAGCAGTTACCAACACTAATTTTGATATCATTATAATAATTTCCATTTCAAGATGTTCTTCATAAATGCAATCAAACCTGAGAGAGAGAAAGAGAGAGAGAATTAAGGGTTCAACAATTGCAGTTTTTCGTTGATGGATGTGTTTTGTACTTTTGTGTATGGAGGGGTAATTGTGGCATCGTGGAATTGGTAACAATTAAGTGTCTCAAAAATGCTAAATTATTGGGTCGCTGTCTTGGCTTCCTTGCAAGTATTTGTGATGGCTCAACAACATCTGGTCTGATTTCATGCACACACATTCACTTGGATTCGATGCAAAGCAACCTTTAATAGTTTGTTGGCAGCATAATTCATGGTTGGCATCTCCACCTCATACGAACCACGAAGGAGATATGCTTTTTATACGACTTGCATTTATTTTCCTCCCCAATTAAACTACTTTTACTCACATGCACTTCATATTGCATCTCTGTGGTGTCAATTTTCAGCTACCAAACTCCTGACTGCACCATCAGTGAGCTAACGAAGACTAAACTGCTGCTACTAGAGGATGACTAGAAAGACTACAGACAACTTGCTTCAACACAGCTTTCGTGTGTGTGTCGAATGGGTAATTTTTATCTCAAGAAGTTTGGTGGTCCTTTGTTAAGAATATGGACAGATGAAGTGTGTGTGTAAATGTAAATATGTAGGACTGTTCACATAGTCTCGCGTAATAATTAAGTCCGGTTTTTGTGCCGCAGAGAAAGTTGACGTGTGATGGTGAAGCTGGTCTTTCGTCGTCGTTGTCTTATTCATTGACAGACAGTGGTAGGAATTCTAGGAATGAGAAACTATACGTAAACTGTGTGATGATGAATTGATTAGACTCTGTGACATTTGACTGAGACAATGTGTTGAAGTTAAAATTGATATGAGTTCGAGAATGGTCGCACACAGACAGCAGAGTGTGTTTAATGTGTTATATGAAGCATTCCCGAATAGATGTGAGGCTCGATAAGATATTATTGACTGGGCTATGACAATATAGTACAATTGTGGACGTTGTTGGGTATTTTCGTATTTTCTTGAACTTTTCTTGTGTATATAATTAATGAGTAGTTTATTATTTCCCTTGAAGCATGAGGAGAAGAGGTTCACATGAGAGAGACTATGAGAGATATGATGGCCTATGGTGAGTTGAGGAGAGGAGAGGAGAGTGAGGTTGTCTGAAAATGCCTCATATAATGAATGCTGTTCTGCCACCTTCTTTATTGCCTAAATAATCCAGAACTCCCTCATAAAACTTTCATTTCCATCATCCCTTCTTATCTGAGGATTCTCACGAGAGATAGAGATATATACAATCGCTACCCATTACTTTCCTGTGGACTTGGTCCAGAAACGCTGTTAATTTGTGTCCCTTGGTGGTCTACAAATCCGCAGGAAAGCCAGCAGGGTTTTGATACTTCACCTTTACTTTTATCATTATATGCTTTAGACGTAAACCTAAATCATACCTCCATCTCATAAATTCTTCATGGTCAGTAGTCGGTGGCTTCTGAAATATATATAAATATATAAGCCATGCCACACTGCCACATCCTGCACACTCCCGTGCCTTCTCCTCTCATGGTTTCCAAATTATCCATCATTTTCGAAATAAATCTACACTGGGCTCCGTTTTTAGAGGTAGCAATGGTAGCATTACATTCCTACTTCCTACGTGGCTCACAATGCCATTGCAAGTCAATTAAAATTAACTACATTGCAAAATTGTAGTGCAATATTGTAGTATGAATTTGTTCCCATCGATTAGTGCAAAACGCATAATAATTGTGTAGTAAGTAAGGATCAAGTAAGTATAGTTTAGCTAAAGTAGAGGTGGCCAATTCTCTGGAGGTACGAGAGACAGGCCACCACCACAGAGAGACCACAAGTTTTGCGGATTCGTTAACTATTAAAGTGGAATTAAAGGTATAAAAATTGGAGGGAAGAAATGATACAATAATACATAGTGCGGGTGCAATTATATCTACACTAAGTAACTGGAGTAAATAAAAGGCTCGCAAGCAATGTATTATTTTGTTAGGTTCGTGTATGTAGTATGTAGTGTATAGTTTATGTTTGATAGTTTATAGGCTGGGGTTCACTTGGTGGGTTACCCAAAAGGTGTATAGTCTTGTGTAAAGATCAATTCATTTGCTCTTGTCAAAATATTGGGCATAGAGGCGTGCACTATCAAATGTACTTTCCTTCGAACTATTTTCTTGCTTTTTCTTCCTTCTCGTTCTTTTTCCAATTCATCTTCTTCGTCTCTATACATTAAAACTTTTCATTCCCCTCAAATAAATTGGTCAAAGCAAACTTCCCCTCTTTCTCTCAATTTCAGTTTCTTCTACAAAACTCCGGTCAAAAGGGAACTAACTATACTCCTCACCACTGCTATTCGAGAGTGTACAACTCTGTAACTTATTTCAGTGGAACCCTAAACTTCACCTTTCTCTAAAGGAAATCTTCTTTGAATGTGTGGCGATGAAAGCATTTCGGGAATCAAGAGCCCCACAGTCTCAACAGTCTGAAGTTTGTGTGAGGAGTGTTGGAACTTTCGAGTACACCCTTCGTGTCTCATTTTTCCTTTTGCTCATTTAAAATTCAGCTACCAATATTATTGTAAGCCTGAGGTGTATGAAATCACGTGTAATTATGTCCGCATAATGATCTCCCGTGAATACTTTCGCACTTTATTTCCACTTCTTTATTCCTTCTCTCTGAATTCTACCGAACATCATCATTAAAGTTTCGGTTTCCTTTTGCTTTCCATTTAAAAGCGGGGAATTTGGGAAATATTATCACTTCGTATCGTTTTATAATAACAAGTCCTTTAGGGTACAAAGTCAAAGGTATAAATAATAGTATAAAAGGGCTTTTACATTGAGCGAGTAATGCTAGTTCATTAGCGAGAAAAGTAATGCAGAGAGATGCGCTAACAAAGCCACTAAAACTTGAAGCAAAGTGTCAGTGTAAATCTGCTTTGACCCGTTCTTACGTTTAAATCCTTTGGGATTCTGATGACGCATGAATAACTTGCCACTTTATTGTGGAAATGGAGAGACTTCTTGTGGCCGTTTTAATTTGGACCTCAGATTGAGTAGACCAACCTGCTGGTTTTCCAAAAAATAATCTCGTTAAGCCTTTATGTCGATTTGTATCACTGCTGTTTATGCCCAACGAGGCCCTGAGGCTTCTAAATCGAAACCACCCAAATTTAGTTCCGTAGTATCAGATAGGGACGACAAGCGTTGAGTTATGAAATGAAAATTTGCATACGTGAAGACGGGAAATAAGTTGAACAGTTGAAGTGTATTTTTCACAACACACATTCACAAAAGCATTAACATTCATTCAAGACACATAAACGCAATTACTTTGATAGAGGAAAGCTTTTGGGTACAAGTACAACTTGTTAGGTAGATTCTGAGAGATTTAATATATAAGTTCCTGTGTTAGCTCGTAGCTTTTAGTGAATTTATGGTTTTCAAAAGAGCAATGAGGTATATTGCTTATAGCAAGCTACCTGGAACTGGAATTTGGTATTTATAGAAATAGAAATATAGATGCGTGCATTAATTACTTGTCGCACTGTGGTTGCATAGCTTGACGTATAAATTGAAGTGGTAACGGTGTAAATGCATATCGTGTGTAGTTTTCTTGGGCAAAAGGCAGTTTGTGTGCATTAAAAGATGGAAGAGGTTTGAAGAGAGAAAGAGAAAGAGACAGATGGGCGAATTACCTAATTCACAAATATTCATAAATGCTTTCACTCTACAGAATGAGTGTGTAGCCTCCTTTATTGACTAATGACTGTTGGCGTGGATTGCTTGATGGACGTGTGTGTTTGCATATATATCTCTTAAAGGTTTTCGATTATTGGGTGCATCAAGTAGAGACTAGGGAATATGGAGGAGCATTTGTATTATGTTTTAATTAAGCGATGTCATCCTTTGGACGTATGAAGAAGAACAGAAGCTTTTATTCGACTAGGGTGGCAAAGGCAAGTACACTTTGATGGCGATATTTTTCTCTCGTTTTACGTACCTGCTGTCACTTGGAACTTCCCGAAAAGGTGTGCAGTTGTTCGTTCAATTCTCCTTCACTTATCTTTCCGTTAACTTTCAGCTTGAATCCGCAATGCCACACACACGAAAGAGTCACACACACACACAAATACATATCCTTCTATCTCTGTATATATATATATATAGATATTGGTTTGGTAATAGCTACCATCGATACCATACTTTCTTAATGCAGACAGGAGTGTATAAAGTGAACGTGTGATGTGATGCTCTTATTCAGATAACTGAATGTACGAGGAGGCATGATAATCGTTGCCTAATGGCTGCGTGACATTTCACAATTGCATGTTAGCTTCGCTCATATTTCACGCTATCAGTCTGGAAACACTACTTCTCGGCTGATTTGCACTAATGAAAGTCCTTCCCACTCTGCACCACCACTTTTGTTCGTCGACCTACCTACCTACCTACCTACGCTTTTCTCCCATTGTCTTAACTCTCCTATAAATAAATAAAAATACTTACGAATCGAGACAATTACACACACTATAATGATATAATTTCTAATAAATACAGAGTACAAAGCATCTTTACATGCGAAAAGAAACTGCGAGAAGAAAGAGCGTCTGAACAGAACTTACTATACTGACTGTGAAACTGTGAATTAACAGAGTGGTTAAAGATTAAGATAGGAAAAAGCGGAAGCATTTAATATCCTTGCGAGTTGTGATCATTTTGGCAACTCTTTTATTTTGCATCAACTGTCGAAACAATGCGGGTGGTATGGTTGATCTAGGAAGAATAATTAAAGTAGCCTGTTTTGCATTTTTATGTCATTACAATTACAACTCGTGAGTACAAAACGAAGACAGGTGTTGCGAATGGGCAAGTGTTGTGTTGGTGAGTCGTCGAATTCAGAAGCTGTCTACACGGTAAATAGGGAATAGGGAATAGGGAATAATGTGTAGAGAGGCAGGGTTAGTTTAGTAGGGTCCTCTAAAAGTGGTAATTTCTCTAATAAAGATGGTCAAACACAACTGGGAAAAAAGGAGACTACTTAATACTCAGTTGTCTCCGCTTATCTTAATGTATACCAGTTTATTCATTTATGAATTCATTGATATTTGTGTGTGTGTGTGTGTGATATTAAGAGCACAGCACGAACCACAACGGAGTTTTGCATGTATGTGTGGGGAATAAAAAATAATATAGGACATGGGAAATTAAGGCGGAGAAGAAAAGTGTGTGTGGAAAGTGGGAAAAGCTATTCTCTGTGGAGGTGGTAGGTGTGATTATGTAAGTGTTCAAGGTAATAATAATATAGTTTGGCGTGGCCTGTGAACAAGTCCAAAGAGTCTTTGTGAGGGGAAACTTTGTATGCAAATTATTCACCCTGAATTGGAATGCATTAAAGTTTTGTCTTCACGAGTTTTGACACTTTCCTGCCACTCTCCCACCTTTAAATATTTCGCGAAGGGTGAGAACACTACGAGTTACTACGAAGGACCAT
The DNA here is from genome assembly GCA_034696625.1 of Isotomurus palustris. Lineage (NCBI taxonomy): Eukaryota > Metazoa > Arthropoda > Collembola > Entomobryomorpha > Isotomidae > Isotomurus > Isotomurus palustris. The sequence goes on along the minus strand of JAQGAD010000123.1, from coordinate 9,418 downwards.
CAGTGAAAGGCAAATGAGCTAATAATCCTGCGTCTTTTATTCATCGACGAGAATCATTCACGAAACAACCAACTGGCACTCAACATTTCTCCGCTTAACAGGCTCTTGATTCTCTGCCATACATTTGTCATTACCTGCTGACTCGAATTATTACATGGAAATGGATGGCTACGTACTATACAATTATTATTATACGCGTCTCTCGCCTTTTGAGAAAGGCAATTAAAGCAATCAGTTAATACGAGTGGCTAGGAGACACTTAATCTTGCGTATGCAGAGTGAAGTCTTGTGACATATTTAGGCATCGATCAGAGTGTCATATGATGATGATGGGAGAGAGAGGAAGGAAGCAAAGTTGAAAGAGGGAAAGGTAGGAAGGATTAATATTAAGAATTAAGGAAGCACACCTGAACTTTGAGAGGACATATGGACATATGGACGGACGGACGGACGGACGGACGGACGAGAGCAGTGAGGTTTGTCATGGACAGACACTCTGTCATTTCATCTCATTAACAGCCCTCCTCACTTCAATTACCATTGTTTGCAATTTTCGCGTGAGGTGCATTATCAGACATTTGGCTGCACGAACACTAACACTATATATACCTGCCGCGTACTTTATTGAGTGGACTCTTGGTGAGTGATTATGTGCCACAACCTGAGTTCACCTCCTCCGTATGAAAGACACACATCAAGACGACGTGTCATCTCATGTTTCATTTAAGCTTAATTTATATGTGTTGATTGCTAGTTTGTTTGCACTACTAAAAAACTACGTGAGACCTCTGAGTTCGAACAAGGAGTAAATTTATTTGCTTCAAGCAAACTCACGACTGCTGCTGCTGCTGCTGCTGCTGCTGCCTCACCAAACATTTATTTATTCGATTTCCGCAGCCCAAACTTAATTCGCAATAGGGTTGAATGCATTCGCATGCGAATATTATAATTACTACGCTAGACTATTTAGAATTCTGTGTCTACTGAAGCGAACAGTTTATTTCTATTTATGGTCTACGAGTTGAGTTGAGCGATAAGAAGTGAAGTAAAATTTGAAATGGATAGACAGGCTGTAACATTAGACTCCTGTACATAACTTACTTGTAAGCACCTAATCTTGAAGATGAGGCATAATTGGAAGGAAGGAAGGAGATGCAGATGAAGTTGGCCCATTGGGAGAGCAGCTCTTATCATCATTATATTTATAGGAGGAAGGGAGAGGAAGAAAGTGTTTGGGCTGGTGCTGGTTGTGCTAAGAGGGAGATAATAGAATGAATTACTAGGAGCCAATATTATAAAAAATTAATGACCCACACAGAAGAACACAGCAAAAAGGAGGAGATCGAAGAGGTGCTGGTGGATTTGGAGTTTTGGACGATTTGGTGGGACTGCGAGGAAGATTTCACCTTTTTTATTTCGAAGCATATTGAGAGTGAGGCAAAAAAAAGTATCACCAACTCCCCCGGGTATTCTACTTGTCGTGGACACACACGCAAAGTGACGATGGGTAGTGTTGTTCCCGATACACCATCAAATTTTTATACCACATCTAAACTTGAACAACTGAGACTTCATTGATTTCATTGCAAGTTGGAACTAGTTGGAACTAGTTGGAAGTTTGGAAGAGAGAAGGAATAAAAAGTTCCATGAGGATTATACTTTATACTATTAGAGAGAGAGTTCCTTCTTCGGCCATCACGATCATCGATTGTAGTTGTGTACACTTTAGTGATGTTTTGTAGTGGAAGGCATGAGGAGTTCTGGAGGAGATAATGAGTTGGACAGGATTGTATTATTGCTGGGGCTGTTTTTTAGGGAACAACTGGGTCCCAATTCTCACTCTCGTGTGGAGAATGACACACGTTCAGTGAGCAACTTGACGCTTTCACTTGACCACGACTGGAATTTTTTATCTGATTGTCCGGTCGGAACGTGAGACACCTTCCTACCTAATCGGAACTCGGACCACCCTTCTTCCTTCTTGTCCACTTGGCCCACGCAACCCACACCACTTCCATCTTAGATATTCCATTAATAACTAATTCCCATAATGAATGGGGGCTTCAAGACTACTACTGTGTGTGTGTGTGTGTGTGTGTGTGTGTGTGCGATGAAAGTGACCTCCACTCTCTCTAATGGTCTTCCACTGATTAATAATTATGCCCAGAATTAGTTATCACTCTGAAAGCTCCTCATGCTTTCAATGCTTTCTCAATGCTTTCTAAAGGAAATTAACATCACAGGCTTTCGTCATATTAATTGTTGTTGTGGGTCGATTTTCGTTTAGAATACTCTTGGCGAAATTCGACACTCTCTCTTTCTCTCTTTCACTTGAGATAATATCCTTAGTTATTTCATGATGTGAGTATCATCGAATTGACTGTTGAAAGACAACATTTGAAGGTTTAATTGGAGTGTGTGGGTTGTTCGGCTGTTATGCTTTGTTGTGTCGTAAGTCGTAAATCGTAAATGTAAACGGAATGAATGTGCTTCATACTGTGAGAACATGCGTCACACTCGGGTGATCTTGGAGTTGTGATGTAATTTTATTTATAAGCAACCGACTGGGAGTCTCTGGGAAAGATTGGTGGTGGTTGTGATTTGGATAACTTTGAATTGGGTGTCTGGAGAATGGAGGATTAGGGATTATCGTATGGTTCATTTAATGCAAAAAACCGCTTCTCGTTGCACATTCCTATTCGAATTGAAAAGGGACTCGAACAGAATTTCGCATTTCGGGTGTCCTCGCGACCCTGTCTGTATATAGTTGCTCCTTCGTATAGGAAGGAGTAGAAGTTGACAAACGCCTCGTTAACTCATTAGCATAAGTGTGTGTTACGAAATTGGATAGAAGTGTAACTGACACTTGCACGCTTTACACATCCAAAATTACCATACATTCGTGGAAAATATGATTTCCTTTCCTTTTTGGAGAGAAAATAGAGAATTCTGTTTAATCAAATGAATAGAAGACAGAGCCAGAGTAGTAGTCTTGGGTAGTTCCACAAATCAATCATCAATAAGGCTCCTTTTACATTCGGTGCGTTTGAGTTTGAATGGGTTGTTGGTGGTGATCTACTGAACTCAATTAGACGAAAGGAAGTGGATGGATGAGAGGAGAGAGGAGTTAAAACGTGTTATTACACGGAGAGATGCAAGTTTGGAGTTTGGAGGAAGGAAGGAAGGAGAGATTTTTATGAGTGGATATTAAAATGTTGAGGAAGCAAGGATGGGATCATTGATGGTTAGGTTCTCAGCGGTAGGTCTGCTGATGTTGTGGGATAAAAAAGAGAGAGAAAGGTATTAAAGGAAGTAGAAGTTCTTTAGCCACCCGAAGTAATAGGATTGTTGCCTTGTTCCTGTGTGTGTGATGAGAGTTACAGTAATAATAACATCATGCAACAAAACATTGTCTTCCTTATTTCCTTCACTTCTTCGTTCCTTCCTTTCTCTTTATTCTCTCTCTCAAGTGAGATGCACCAGGGAGAACAGTTTTTATGGATTAGAGAGATGTCATGTGTAGTGGGAGATTTCTCAGTTGGCCAAGAAGGAATTTATTAGTGCCAAATTTTCCAAATCATTAAGTGCAGATATTTCAGTGAATTACAAGTCATTTATGTAGCGGATGGCTGGATTTGTGTACTGCTCTCAGTATGGAGTCATCGGTATTACACGCAGCACTGACTTTGACTCCGTCAGCAATCGCAATCTAAGGTTTCGGTTGTAGCGAGTTGGATGTAAACGTAAAGTAGTCTCGGTCGTCGGTAGTGTATATAAAGTCAGTGTGTGTGTAAAGTTGGAGTGACACGGTCAGAGAAATGAATGAGCTTACGGAGAAAGGCAGAGGCTCCCCAGTCCGGGTATTTTTGTTCCAGACCCTTTTCCCTGTAATGCTCCTAAACTATATATATATATATGTATATATATATACTTATTCGGGGATATAGAACATTGCCATGAATCATATGAAACAAGACGAAGAGCTGGAAACGGCTCAGAATTTTTATTGGTGTCGCTGTCGGCGCTCGAGGTTCACTTTCAAGGCGCCGTCCCTAGCCATACGTCCTTACAACACTCACCATCAAAATGTTTCTGCTTCCTGACTTTCTCATCCCTAAATATATATATATACATATATGTATATATATGTAACAGCTTTGAATATCACTCACCAATAAAACCTCCCGTCCTTCCTCTCCATCTCTCCATCTCTCTCATTTCCCAAAGACTCCTCTCCTTACTACGTACACACATACATACGATTTGCGTTATGCATGTATGTCATCTATTAAGTCTGAGACACGGAAAGAACACATTCAATGACTCGTGAGCTTATTTATGCTTTCATTCCTTGAGATCACTTCATATTCGTGAAAGCATTTCTTCTTACTTCACTTTTTCCACTGCCTCCTCCTCACTCGTCTCCTTTCCCCGCATCTTTCTCCGCCACAGATTCTTTCAGCCAATTTGCTTGTTGCACACTTTTCTTCTTGCCCTCCTAATTAACACTCAGCTTTAATTCGGGGCTTTCCCAAATGCAAATATGCCACAGCCAACTGTGTGTGTGTGTGTGTGTGTGTGTGTGTACAAACACACCCACACACACACTAGAGAAGCATCATTGTCAATTGTATAATAATGAATGAGCAGAGCAGATGAGGATGAACAAGTTGTAAGAGTGTGTGCAGTAGGGTCTCCTCTTTATCTTGAGGCTATTCAAGTCCCTTGCGAATTGACGGGAGATGCAATGGAGAGACAGATGTGACTGGAGATGAACTCCTCCTCTCGATCTCCTATTAAATATTGACATTGGAGGAGGAAGAAAAGTGCCTTGAAAGTTTCTTATCTGTGAAAGTAGTTTGGCGAGAAGTAGTGGTCGTCGTTCTGTCCTCATAAGATAAATGAAATGGAAATCACAACTTGTGCGATGAAACTTATTGTTTGTCTCTGGAGAAATTGGTCTGGTGCTGACCTTTCATTTCTTCGTTTCCATCTGCGGAGGGAGGAGAAGGACGAAGTTGGTTGGGAGTTGGGAGGGAGGACGAACAATCTGGGGATCATAATTAGAGTGGTGGTCAGTATAGAGACGCTTTGCTGGAGGAAGAAGACGAAGACGAAGAAGAAGAAGAAGTAGACGGGAAGATAAGACTGCTGTGGATGTGTTGACCACTCATCAGTAAGGATGTAGGTGGCGAATGCCACTCCTGGACTAAGTCTATAATCTTGGTGCTCAATCGTGGAGGAAAGTAAAAGAGCGGACGGTGGATGATAAAAGGAGACGAAATGAGCAAATGTACTATGTGTTAGTTACATAATATTATTATCTTTGGAGACTCGCTCTGTCTGTATAGTATGTAAGTATGTATGTAAGTATGCTGCTGGTCCTTGGAATTGAGAGAGAAGATTCTTTCGCTCTCTCGCCTGGCGTTCCATTGTTAGTGATCTCTATCTCTTATCTCATCGGGTCTCTCTGTAAAATGGGAGAGTGTAATTTTTGGCGAGAAAGTTGATAGGGAAAGGGATGTTGTGAAAGTTGTGATCTGATGTATAGGGAGGGAGGAGATGGAGAAGACTTTCACGGGGAGCCAAGCAGTTGGCCGACACCGTCCATGTCAACCCGACACAACAGGAGAGATGGAGAGAGAGAGATGGAGATGGAGAGACAGGGTCGGTATCGTAGGAATAAGGAACATCTCAACCGAATAAAAGTTGCAGGACAGCCAGAAGCACTTTTGGAAGACTCCATCGACCGCAAAAACGAGAGATTAGGACCAATTTTCCAGTGGACTGATCCTCACTCCTAACTTGAAGCATTTACCAATTTGATTTCTGGAGAAGTGGGAGTCTGGAGGAGCTGGACGGAGTGGAGGCGAAGAAGGAATAAGGAAGGAAGGAGGCAGGGAGCCTGGTTTCCAGCACCACATTTGGTAAACCCAATGTACCATAAGGCTCAAACGGAGCATTTCCACCGCCTGTCATTTGCAATCCATTCTATTCCTCACGAATTGTATTTCCATCTATCTCTTTTCTTTCTCAGTTTCTTATTCTTACGTCGCTCCACACTGTCTGAGTCAGTCAGTTTCCTCCTCGGTGTGTGTGTAATAATGTTGTTCTCGTCCCAGTCCCCTCTCTTTTAATACACGTCTCGTGACAAAACTCCAAAAAACACCAAACCAACCAACCAACCTCATTCATTCCTCCTGTCCTTCTTCTTTTTGCTTTCACAATTCTCGGTCTCTGCTTTTGAGTTGCCTGGTCACCCGTTCGTTCGACTATTTCCTATTTCGACTCTCGAACTCCCGACTAATGCACCAACACTACGACATTACCAACTAATATTAAATTATCTCCTTCCATTTAAGCATCCAGCCTCTTACACGTGAATCCACGAGAGGTCAATTCAATAAATCCGTTTCGTATCCTCGCACAGTACTATAGTCACATTAAAAGCTGATGGGATTTTATAGTCTATTGTTACGCGTTTTATAGGACAGGCAGGTGGAAGGTTTTATAGGTGCGCACACGTCTAACAACACTGCTCTCATGCTTCTAGGCTATTACTCGTGTTTGATTTATTGAACTACAGGTCGTCATTATTCAATAGACACACACACACACACATAAATGGTGGTCATTGTTCCGGAACTGATGTGGCTATGAGAAACTTGAGAAGAATCATTAAATCGTTTAAAACTTTCACCGTTAAATTGCGTTCAGAGTCGCACAGAGACTGGGAATTGTGGACAGAGATCGTTTAAACATTGCAGTCCAGTGCATCTTTGTGGATTTAAATGTGTATGACAGTTCGTCCCCCTCATTACCAATTAGGATGACCTCACACGACTCACTTCACACTTTCCATCCGTCCTAAAACATTTGAGGACACTCTGTGGACATTCACACACAATCGGAATTCCACACTGTTCCCTTTGTACTTGGTTATCTCCAAGTATACTTACGTATGCAAAGCATAACACACACAGAGACACAGTGGGAAGGAAGAACCATAAGGGCCGATGAGGGAAGAAGAGAGAAAGTTGGAAGCATTGGGCCAACATAAAAGGAAAAATACGGGTAATCGAAGGAGATAAGGAATAGCGGCCGGGTCCCTCTGAGGTTTGAGGGCAGATTGGCTAAGATGGAGAAGATTGGCGCAATAACCAGCGATTTAATACGCCAAGAGACAGAGATAATAGTTTAATCGATTTCGATTCAGATACATATTGTGAATGACTAAACCACCAAAGTAATCACGTGAATATATCTGTTTGAGGCTGAGCACACCATCCATAATACATATAATATATATGTGTTGTTTCTGAGTGTCTGCTTATCCAAATAGGAATCTGAATGACCTTGTAATCCACCGTGCATCAAACTATCAAACTCCATGACCCTCAAATGGAACTATACACAACATTCGTTATTCGATTTTCGATTGTGTCTTCTCGAGAACCACAAGCTGTTACAATTCATTTGTATTGTAGATATGTGGTATTTCATGTATGCATAATAACTTTTGTTACTAAACTCCTGTAGCCCTGTTGATCGAATTAAGTCCCGGAAAGTGAGTGGCCACGCTTTCCTTGTTTCTTTCTTTTGCAGAAAAGAAAGAAGAAAAGCGTGGCCACTCATCACTTCTCGTACTTGTTTCCCCATTAATTCTGAGACACAATATCATTAAGACTGTGAGTGAGTTTGTTGCCAAAAGCAAATGCAAAACTGCAAATCAACTTTTTTTTATCTAACTGCACATAATTGTATGATGAAACATGCGATCCAATTTTTCTTTCTGAATGAAACTGCAGCCAAAAAAAGTGGAGAGAGAGACGGGAGTCGCTAAAAATAATGAATTGAAAAAATCTTGAGTAAAGGAGCTCACATGAAGTTGTAAATTGCAGATGGGGTTTTTTGAGGTTTAAAAAAGATTTGAAATGAGACTGACAATATGATAAATATATTATTATTATTATAGTAGAGAGTAGAGAGGAGGAGGAGGAGAGGATAGCATGAGGTATGAATTAGCACGCCTCCGTAATTTACTTTGACCAAGTGGAGGAGGATGCGAGTTGTGGGATTTCGAATGTTTTAGAATGGTGAGATAAGAATCCGTGGGACAGTAGTATGAATGAGATTAAGGTATAATTAAGGATTTTACGATGAGCCAAATTAATTAATGTTCTTTGACAGGGAGCGTTTGCATGATGGGCTTAATTAATAATGTTTGGTCAGGGGATGAGTAACTTCCTCCTGATTGTGTGATACATGATAGCTACTACAACTTATTAAGAATTAAGATGAGAGCTAGGAGTCTAGAATCTAGAAGTGAGAGTGAGAGAGAGAGAGACAAAAAATAATAATAGGTTGAGTTGGAAGAAAATAAAAAGTGAGACACTCCGTGTTTTCACTTTTTTGTAAGTGCATCGTGTTCATGTTAGTTTGTGTTTTGCGTGTAAATTAGAGGGTAAAAAGTGAGAGACTGGAATGGAATGGAATGACACCCTGAGAGCTTATGAGAGAGCAGCAGCCACAGCGTTAGTGTTAGTGTTAGTGTGCATGTGTGTGAGCATTGTTTTTTATTCGTCTTGTGGTTCGCTGAGACACACAATGCTTTAATATTTGACACGAAAGTTTTAGTAGAATGAAACTGAAGGTGAAGAGGTTATGTGGCCTGACTTATGACACACACACAAAGTATCCAAGTATAAACTGAGAGAGAACACAAGCTGAGATGTTTCCGCTATTTTACGGCCGCAAATTGGCACTAATGATTCTGGGGTTTTACGCGTATTCCTTTTTATTCTCCTTTGTTGAGGAAACTTTCTTAGCCTGCCATTCTCTCTCTCTCCTTCTCCTTTAAGTAGTTTATTCTCTTCTCCGATGATTATGATCGTTATTTTGTGTCAAGAACCATTATTATTACACTACCGTTCTATGAACCCTCCTCGCATAGTCCAACTTCGTCCAAACACTCCAGCTCATCCAGCTTTGATTTCTCTGCTCCACAAGTCACCAAGGTGCATGTCAGTTTTTTAAGTCATCTTCTCCGGTACGCCTTTTCTTATTACCTCTCCTCCATCATTACATCTCGGTGAATCATAAAATCTCAACTACGTCTAAGTTTATACATGTCTCAAGTCTCGTCACACTCACTCGATCACCAGTTCGGCAATAAACATAATTTTACTTGTATTAAACTCGAGTCCCCAAATTAGCTAGTCGTATATTGCTGTTTTGGGTTGCATGCGATTTCTGTGAGCTGGTGAATCAATTTTCTAGTTTATTAGAATTAGAGGAATCCCTCGAGATGAGTGGCATTGCCATTGCATTGCATTGTGCTGACAATATTCCCTTGGGAGTGGGGTTCCGGGTATTTCAAAAACTTGAAGTGCATTTAGTAGTCCACCATCTAACTTAA